>VWZY01012409.1:411662-433962 GCA_013399075.1 Chloroceryle aenea | reverse complement strand
AGACCCCCCCAACCATGCCCCAGTGAGGGGCTAAAGGCACCAACTTCTGCAGCAAAGCTGCTGGAAGCCAAGGCCGTCATTGCTGCTGCGGAGTCAGCGCATGCGAGAGGCTGAGAACAGACAGCAGCGGGGGAAGCACACCCTCTACGGGACACATTTATTGAAACAGGTGGGACCTAGCGAAGAAAATCAACTGTCGGCTTTAATTATTGCGTACATCTTCAGTGCTAGGACTAGGAAAATTGTGACTGATAAATATACATTTCATCAGAATGCCTTTGGCTGAAATACACCATTAGCACATTCTTCAAAGTTACAACAAAAGTCTTAGAAATGTTAAAAAGGGATTTTTTTTTTTTTTCCTTTACTAAAATAAAGGAGTGCACCCCCCACCCCAACAAGGCGCTAGGACTGACAGACAGGAACTCTTGGCTGTGCAAAGCAGAGCGTTGATTACAGTAACAGAAAGAAGTCAGGACGGGAGTGGGGAGCCTGCATAGCACTCAGTGAGAGGTAGGGGAGGCGGCTGCAGCGGAGTCAGGTCAGCATGTCCCAGAGGCAGCAGCAGCAGAGCGCGGTCCAGCACGCCGTCAGGCAGGCGCTGTCACCCGTGTCGTCCCTCCGCCGCTCCTCCACCACGTACACTGCGGGGACAAGAAGAGCTGGGTCAGTCAAACAGCAGCCCAGCAATGCCCGCAGGGGCCAACCTGGCCTGCTGCTGCCGGCACGGCCAGCCCAGGCACGGCCAGCCCTGGCATGGCTGCGGTGCCCCTCTGAGCAGAGGGTGCATTTGCATCAGCCAGCGCTTCCCAGGGACAGGAAGAGTTCAGAATTGAATCAGAGAATTTCTCGTGTTGGAAAAAACCTTCAAGACCATCGAGTCCAACCACAGAAGTTTGCTCTTCTGGGGAGCAAGCCTCACAGAAGCAGCAGAGGTCAGCTCTGGCTGAGCAACCTACCCGATGATAGAGCCCTGTGGTCACTGCGAGGAGAGGAGCTGGGGCAGAGCTGGGCTCTGTCCCCTTTGCTGCCTCCTGCTCTTGCAGCCTCCCCAGCCGAGGCCAAGGAGCCCTGGCAGTACCTGTGTCCACAGGGCTCCAGGGTCAGCAGCAGGATGACCTGGAAAAGGAGCGGGCACAGAGATGATAAGACCCTGCCTGCTGCCACATCACTGGCTCCCAGGGCAGAGTTCTCCAGGAGATATCAGCTTCTCTAGCTACAAATGGACTTGCAGTCTGTCTGCTCATTGTCCATTCTGACTGGCACCAGCTCATTTCAGTAAGCAGCTGTTCTCCAACGCTGCCCTGGCCCCATCACACACACACAACTGCCTCCTCCCCAGGGAAGTCAGAGCAGGGACCAGTCCTTGCTCCAGCTCCATGTCCATCTCACCTGCTAAGGGACTTCCAGCTCTGCCTGTACAGCCCCCAGGTCACAGCTGGCTTTGTCCAGGCCAGGAGGTGGGAATACTCAGAGCCCTCACCTGTCAACAGGTGGATGCCTGGATCACACCCCCAGACACTCAGGGTAACACCTCATGGACAAAAACCATCTAAGCTCTGCCCCTCAGGGGCTGCCTAGAGGCTCCCAGCAGGCTGCTGGGATTTACTGAACACAGCCAGCAGCCTGAGAGCACAGGAGGGAGCCCCAGGTTTGGACGGAGATCTCACAGCAGGGTCTCCTACCAGTGTGCTGCTGGCTCTTTGACAGCCCCTGAAGCCCATCTGGGATGTGCCCAAGTGAAACCCAGGCAAACCTGACACCCTTCCCCGCTCCAGAAAAAGCTCTGCAGCATGTGACACTCCCAAATCTGGTGGACAGCATAAGGTGACCCTGCTTTGGAGGGCCTCATGTACCCTCAGCTCCCTTGTTGGAGCAGCCAAGCTGGACTGAGCTCTTAGGCTCAGGACACCCAGAGGGAGGGTGGTACCCTCACCCCTGAGCACTGCGGTGTGACACTGCCCTGCCTGCGGGCAGACCTGCTGAGCCTCTGGCAGGCATCTCCTGACCACAAGAGGCCATATCACTGCAACGCAAACCACGGCTGGATGGCACTTACAACTTTCAGCCACCCCAGCCAAGCCCATCTTCACCCTAGCTGAAGGTGGCCATAACTGGAGCCACAGCCAAGGCACCGTCCCGGGAAGAGGTCTAATGCCGCTGCCTTTTACTGCCAGAGTTAAAGCAGCATTGCATTTTGGTAGCTCAGCACTAAGGTGCCATGGAGCAGTTGCTTTAGCACGCAGAGGACACAAGCTGTCAGATGATGCACCAACATTGACAAGCCCTCCACCGCAGCACGCAAACCAGTAAAGGATTTTGCTAGTTAGACAGCCACACTTAAAAAAACATCAGTGAAATCCAGTCTAACTGGGCACTCTGCTGGAGTGGTGGGTCTGTGCAACCCTCCCAGCCCCAAAGCAGAGCTGAAATGGATGCTGTTCAGTGCAATTTCTAGGCAGCTGTCTATGACTGCAGGTGTACCAGAAGAGCTTGCCTGAAGTATTTCGGTTTAATCCACTGGAAATTTTAAATAGCAGCCAAGTGTCGGGGTCATACTGACTAAGCATGTTCAAAACACGTGTAGAGTGTTGTTACGAAACACTTGCTGAAATATTAAACAAAACTGCTCTTCCAAGTGTGGGCCTGTGCAGCAGGACAGCGGCACTTCCGCGACACGGCCGCTCAGCCGGCTTGCAGCGGATGCTGCCCCTTGGCACAAGTGAGGCACCTCTGGCTGCCCGCGTGGCAAGACTGGGCCAGAAGGGACAGCAGCCCCATCATGACCCCTCTAGGGCTCCCCATGTGTTTGGGGGTGTGTCTTTCTGTTAGGAGCAGTGAAACAGCACTGGAAAGACAGCACATCCTTTCACTCTCTTCTGCTTAAAGCTGGAAGTTGTTTAAACCAGGAGCACGTTGTGGCACAGGGACCTTTCTACAGAAACCCTCTAAAAAAAGAAAGCTGTGGTTTTCCCCATGCAGGGGGTTCCAGTACTTCACCAAACCCATTCACTTTCCAAGTGCAAGGAAAGCCCCAAAGAAGACCATCTGAAATACACACTTGAGAAATCGCTGCCATACACTGCAGTGTTCCTCTCCCAGAGAGAGCAAGAGCCTCAAGAGAGCAGCTCACAGGAGCTGCTGCTGTTTGAGAGTAAATACCATCGCCACTGAGATCTGTCAGGCTTCAACAGCATCCGGGCAACACTCTAAAGAAAAACAAGCACCTCTCCCTTGCAGTTTAATTCTAATGATCACTTTCTCTGAAGTTTCACCAGCGCCTCAGAAATTACGGCTCTGTCACTGTCACCAGACAAACTGCCAGAGAGACTTTAAACAGAACCATGCAGCATAAATGCTAAAAACCTTTTCATCAGCCAGCTGGGTCTGGGGTTTTCACAGAAGAGGGTATGAGCAGAACAGGTGAAGGTAGGTCAGCTCTTCACTTACAGCTACCAACGTGCACAGGGTAAAAAGGTTCAAAGGAAGGCGAGATCAACTGTTCTCATCCAAGCTTCTCATTAAGCTGGAGACCCCCCTCTCACTTTGGGCACTGCAAGCGAACATCAGCTTCAAAGCAACTGACAAACACAGTGACAGAAGTACCCAAGAAAATCACGAGTGAGTAGTGGCACCTTTGTTCAGTCTTCCCAGCCTACACATGAGCACTACTTGAACTGCAGAGGATCCCCTGTAAACAGCACAGCAAGAGAGCGTAACGCCCTACGTGCCTTACTCAAACCTCTTAAAATCACCCTGTTAGGAAGGCTCACACAGCACATTACTGGTGCAAGCCACCCAACATCTTCCCAGCTCACTTCAACTGGCAGTTTTCCATTACCAGAGCTCAGGTTTTCTATACTGGAGTAGCTTTGCCACCCAAAGCCCAACCCAAAATATGTCAGTGCAGGGAACTGCTAGTTCTGGGTGCTTCCTGCAGAAGCCTGAATGCTTCCAAACTAAAGCCACTTAGTCTGCTGTGGCAAGTCTCACTTGGGACTTCATTATCTGCTTTATGCCTCTCTCTTGTTCAAGGTCAGGCACTCCCTAAGATCTCCTATGGCATGCCAGTGTCCTTGAGCTATGAGCAGAGGACAGTTAGCACCTTGGGACTGGTGTTCTGATAGGGAAGAGAAACCAGGATGATTTCTCAGAAGCACTAGACAGCACTCAATTTCAGCTTCAAGTTCTGATGCTTCCATTGTTTTTTTTTCCTAAAACACAGGATGGGAGAGGGTGTAAGCTGAGCAGACCCTCCCACCTTCTAAGCAACCTTAAGCGCAGATCACAATGAATCATACGTAGCCTGAAAATGGTAACACTCCCTGTAACCACACAGTACCAGCCTGCACAATCCAGTGCAAATAACTCCCACTTTGCTTTTAAAACAAATACTACAATACCTTGTTATTTCATGTACAGTCTGCTTTATCTTAGGCATACACATTTTGTTTCTTCTCATACCTAATTGATATGTTAATTATTAGCCCTGTGAAGGAACGGCTTGAGCGGTACTTTTCACCCTGTTTGCTATAAGCTCAAATCATGACCTTCGACTGTAATGCTCCTTATCACAGTGCCTTGCTGGGTCTGCAAGGTCTGCAGTACAAGGATACCGGCTTTGATGGGAGACCCAGCCCATCCTGGCCCAGCTTCCAGGTGTAGGCATCTCTGTCAAGGTACTGACTTACCTACAGCGGGACCCCCCAGAAAGCAGGCAGCGATGGCACCCGAGAGCCCTGGAATTCTGCAAGGCCTCTTGGAAGCCGTGCGGGGGTCCCAGCCCTCGTGCAGGTGTCTCAGGTGGGACACCCAGCAGACAGACAGCAGGCACAAGCTCACTCCAGGCAGGCCGAGGGGCAGGCTGAGGGGCAGGCTCAGCCAAGTCGTCAGCCGCCGGGGTGAAGCGAGGTGCGTGCACCGCCAGCGTCAGCCCAGCCTAGCACCGGCCAGCTGCGGGGACTCTCCTCTTCCTAAGGCAAGCAGGCTGGGAGCAAGAGAAAACTCTGGAAGTTTACTACCTGTCTAGCCCCTGCCACGTGCTAGCACACAAACCCACTGCAGGCAGACAGGTTTCTCATGCTGTCAGCTCTTCTAAGCTGTAAGGCAAGGCCTGGAACACACCAGAGGAAGCAGCAACAAGCAGTTTACCAACTGCTCCTACTGCAGACCAGAAACTCTGCCCGTCATATCTGAATGGCTGTTTTCCATAGTAACAACTGTCCAGAGAGAAGTATTAACCAATACTACAGTCTTCCCCTCTGGGAAGAAGCATGCAGCAGAGAAGGGACCAGTAAGACTTCTCCTGCATGTGAATAAAGTGGGGTTTATCACAAGCCACTACTGCATCAGGAGTTTTGTTTTCACTCATCCAGCCAGCAAGGCAGAAGTCTTGCTTAAAACTGCACGATTACATTTCCATGATGGTTTCTTACAGGGTTAAGTGCTTCTTGCAGCAGGTTGCTAAAACTAGTCTGTGCATCTGGTTCTACCTTCAAAATACTCTTACCCAAGTCCTTTGATAAGTCTTTCCATTCAGGATGGAGGCTGGAGAAGGGAAAGTCTGGACATAGGGCACTAGTGGCAGCCAAGGGATGCAGTGACCAGAAATCAAATGTTTCTGAGCCGCTCTTCGGGGTGTGCATTCCAGATCAGCAGAGCCAGCACTGCAGAAGGAACACCCAGCCCTGGCACCTCTCAGTCACATGTCCTGGAGGAAAACCCACACAGGCAACAAGCGTGGAGAAGAGATTGCGAGGTTGGGGAACAGGGACCCTAGAGCTTCAACTAAAAGTTTCACACTAACTGCCAACAAGGCCCCTCTCTGCCCCAGGCCTCCTCCCTTGCCCACTTGACCTCCAGGGCAGAGCCTGGACACAGATGAGATCTAACTCCCTCAGCAAGAATGGCATCTAACTGTTCTGTCTCCTCTCTGGGGATATTTGCTCTTGCTTGTCACATCACATTCCCTGGCCCCCTAACTCCTTCCTGCCCAGAAGCTTGCACTGTACTCACAGTTTCTACCAACACCATTCAGATGTCAGGAAGCACTTCAGCACATTCCTGAAACACACACCAGTCAGAGCCAGATGGAAATACAATAGCCTACTTCCAAGAAAATCTTCCAAACTTGCTCAGAGCAAGTTGCACAATCCCCAGCTCCAAACACTAACAGCTCTACTGCCACAGCCACCTGAGCAAAAAACCCACAAACCACAGCTACCAAGGAAGCAAACTGCCCATGAGCATGGGGAGTTTCACCTGCAAATCCCCTCCACCACCCGATAGCTGCTGCTGCCCCAGCCCAGGTTTCAGCCTGGCCTCGAGCAGAAGTGGCTGACCTACAGCTATCCACACTGGTATCAGACCTGCTCTTCCATGGCTGCGTGACTGTATCCAGTGGGTTAGGAGAATTCCTGCCTTTCTGTTCCCACAAGTCTGAAAAGCTCTTAAGGTCACCCTCAAGAGCTGCTTCAGCTTTCAGGAAGCTAACCAGGCAACACCTTTCAGGGAAGCTGCCATGCAGGAGTGTCAGGTGAGCACTTTCTAAAGCCCACGCTGCACTGGCCACATCTCACCCAAGGGCAAAGTTGTCGCCCTCTCGCACACTGCATGGGCTCCAAAGACAGGTTATATCTGACCAAAAATTGTGCAGATTTTCTTGCAGCTGAGCTCAGGGCTGGAAAAGACATGAATTTCCTCATCTGAATCCACTGGGATGGAATGGAGAGATCTTTGAGATAATGGAAGTGGTACTAACCAGCATTGATGGAGTATAGATGTGCCCAAGAAGGAATCAACATCTCTAAAAAGCAGGGCTTATGGGCACTCCTCATGGGAGAAAAGTATACCTTATGTAGGAAGTACTCAAGTCTCTGCAGGATGTCAGCAGGCACTGGTCACCTGTCCAAAGCACTATAAACCCCATCACACAGGTTAGAAAGTGTATATGAGACAGGTCATATAAGAAAACAGTTTCCTCTCAACTCAAAATTACAGTAGGAAAAAAAAAAGCTTTGAACCCTCCAGTTTTCTTCTAGACTGCAACAAATGCAGAGACATCTCCCAAAAGTACAGAATTTGAGAACTCCCTCTCATGTATCTTTTAATCAGTGAAATCAAACTCTCAAGTCTTACCAGGGTCTTACAAGAGTGTTCTGGGCAACAGACAGAAAGGATGCAGTTGAGTTTCAAACCAAAGGAAACATGCTACACAAAACAGTCACTCAGGGTAGCAAGACTCTCCTTGAGCAGTCCCCCCAGGGCTCGAGTAGCACAATCTGTGCAGTGCTGGAAAAAGGCTTTACACCATTTGTTTCTCAGCCAGGCTGGCTGCCCACTGGTGAGGGCTGCCCAGAACAGCAGCCTCATTTAACTCAGTCCACTACAGAGCCAGCCTCAGACTCGCTCGGCCGGTTTGTCTGAAGCGTGTTTTCAGATCCAGAGCTGAATTTGGATATCCTTCTCTTTGCATCAAACTTCTCTCAGATTATCCCCCACCTTCAGCAGCAAGGTAAGGTCAGACAGCAGCCCCAGGACAGCACTGTTCGCCAGCAGACAGCCCCACTGCTTGTGCAGTCAGTTGACAGTAGCCAGGTTCAGAGGGAGGTATGATGCAGCAATCTTGGGAGCAGGAGAACACCAGGTTTTAATGCATGCTGCACTATGAGAAGAAGAGAAGGGGACAACTGCCAAGTAAGATTTGGGGGGGGAGGGGGCAGGACACCAGCTGTCTGGAGCTGCAGGTTCTGAAGAAGCTGTACCATTTACACTAAAATGTTCCAACAGACTGCTTGGAGAGGGTCAGTATAAGGAGAAGGCCTGCAGAACTGCTACATCCTGCCCACCAAAAAGCTCCTGCTGGGGAAGGCTCAGTTCAACAGGGTTTGAGAAGTGAGGAGGCAGCTACTGACAGGCACCAGAGAGCCTAACCAGAGCAATTAGGATCCCCTCCTTTCCGCACTGAGATCTGTAAAGAGGAAAAAAAAAATCCCCTTTCTAACAGAAGGCAGTGACTGTATCTAGGTGACCTGCTTATTCCTGCAGCTGGCCAAACATTAGGAGGCAGGCAGCATCACTGGGACTATTACTCTTATCATCTTATCGCAGCCAGCTTTGCTACAAGCAATCAACTTCCAGAAATGCAATTTGATTTCCACCCTGTGCGTCCAATAGGTCAAAGGCAATACTGAGCTCTGTTTGCCTTTGGTTGGAAGGAAGGCTGGTGACAGAGCCTGGTTCCCTTTGGCACGGAGTGGAGTAGCCTCATCCATGACGTTGTTATGTATCAACCAGGGTGGGGGATGAGATGAAACCGGGCAATTTGCTAACATCAGTTAGCGCTTTAAAAATTAATACATCACTTTGAACTTTGGCTCATTCCACCTCTTTTTAAAGCACACCATTATCAACAACATTGCATTTCACCTCGAATTTACACAGACAAGAAAGTTCCTGCTATCAGTCAGCAGATACTGTGGTTTTCTTATGACAGTTGATAACAAATTATTGTCTAATGAGAATAGTGGTGGGGAAATGAGATCTTTTCTGGAATGGCATATTTTCTTCCTCCTAAGCAGGTCCCTGCTGCTCAAGAAGGCTCAGCTCCTTACACCACACACCACACAGGCACCACACTCCTACTGCTGCACATTTCCCAGCAGGCGAGTTCCCTCTATCTTCCCAAAGTTGTGTGACACCAAATGGCAGAGCCATTCCAGGAACTCGCACTCGGACAGACTTCACCTGGATGAACATGAAGACAGCCCTCAGCTTTTACAGGAGGAAAGATGCAGAGAGAAATCAGCACGAGTCAGTTCACAGAGCTAGGAAGCTGCATCAGACACCCTTAAGGATAACAAGCCTCAGGCTCTGCGTATAAATTATCAGCTCTAAAGGTAAAGGTCAAGTTGTTTACTTGTAACAAACAACAGCCAAGTCAGCTGCTAGCCCCTGCATGATGCAAGAAGTGTTGCTTCTTTGGAGACTTTGCTATCAGTAGCTTGAGCAAGCCCAAGAGCCAGCTATCAAAAAACCCAACCAACCAACCAAACAAAAACACCCCACCAAACAAGCAAAACAAAAAACCACAACCCAACACAAACAAAAAAAACCCACCCCACCACCCAAAAGCAACAACACCAAAAAAAAGCCCCAAAACACTGCCATGAGATCTTCCATGCCACCCCAGCAAGTCACCCAGCCTCTGGCTCACTGCTCCTCCACCCGGAGCAGAAACATGTACTCCCAGGCCTTTCACACCCAGCAGTGCTGAGGTAGCTGGGGTGACTGAGGGGGTGCAAGACTGCACACACTGGGCCCTTTCTGCTCGGGGAGAAGGCACAAGGGACGTTGTCAGCTGATGCCTCCCTCTTCTACAGTGCTCTAATAGATGGGAGTGACAGAGCCAACACTGCTAAGTCTTAATGTGTGAAGCACAAGCTGATTTCTGCAATTCACTGTCTTCATGGCTAACTAACCCTACACACAGTCTGGAGTAGACTACACTTGTGCTCCTTACTCAGTGCTGTTCTGGGCTGCACCTTCCTCTCTCAAGCCTTTATACGTGTCCCCCTATTCTGTGTCATACTGAAAAGTAGTGGCACTGGTAGAGTCAAATAGCTCATCCTGTTGAGTCCTTCAATGGCAGCCTTCAAAACAAGGCTTGGTGGTTCACAAACTCTTCCACAGCGTGGGTGACAAAACCAGCACTAAATTTAGGCTGTTTCCTTCTTCCTTGTCAGATGCAGCTTTCTTTTTAATACTGAGTGAGCATATGAGGGCTTTTTTCTTCTCCAAGGACCAGCTAGACAGGCTGTATCCACTGCTGCTCCAGACAGGCTACAAATTGTTAGATTAAAAAAGTCAACATCACCATGAAATGCTACTTAACCATCAGATCAGGAGAGCTCAGCAATAATTATTTCTATCTTAAGCCCAAGCTCAGTCTTCCTCTTTCCAATAGGGAATAGGCAGGGACTGCACCCAGCCTTGCTGAGAGTTGTTGAGTTTTCTAACTCTGCTGCTCAAGCAGGGTGAGCTGGAGCAGGATGCCCAGGACCATTTTCCAGTCAAGTTTTGGTACATTCACAGAATCTTCATCCTCTCTGGGCAAGCTGTGCCAGTGTTTGATCACCCTCACAGTAGAAGAGGTTTTAGGTGTTTTTTTTTGTTCAGATGAGCCTCCTTATGTGCCCATTGCCCCTGTCACTGGCCACTACTGAGGAGAGTCCAGCTCTCTCTTCTTCACTGCCTCCCATAAGGTATTTATACACATGGATAAGGTTCCCCTGAGCATTCTTTTCTCCAGGTTGAACAGTCCCACCTCTCTCTGTTTTGCCTTGTACAGAGTTGCTTTGGTCCCTTAATCATCTTCTGTGCCCTCCTGGCAATTTGAGCCTGCACCAAAGCACTGCAGCAAGCTGCACCAGAGCTATGGGTGCCAGAGTAAACCAGCGTACCATATTGAGGGGACGTGACACACAGATGGGCCAGCTGGCTGCCAAGGTAAGTTTCACTGTCCTCCTTCCTTTCTCCAGAAGTCTGTGTTTTTCCATAGAACAGTAATAGGTTCAGAAAAAAAAACAAGAGCCCAGGAATGATTCCAATGGCACTATTAGATCACTTGGACAGATATTGATGGGCTGAAGAAAACTGACAAACATTAATTTGGTAGGAACTGCACATCTGAATATTACAAGCTTTAACTGTACAGCCTTTGTCTGAAATTTATCAACCAAAAGACAGGCAGAATGAGAGTTGTGGCAAATCTCAAGCCAGTAAAAAGCACGTGTAACAACCTCAGCACAAGGACTCCCTTGAGACATCAGCATTAAGGATGTTCAGCAGCATCTTCCAACAGCCAGAGAACTGTTAGAGACACAACAGCAAGAGAAAGCAAGAAAACAGGCTATAAACAGAATTGCTACTTCAAACAAGTATCCACCTCCCCCATCCTGTTAGGGCCAGATGCTGATAACCACATTGCTTCGAGGCCAACACGTACTCATGCATTTGCAAGCCAGAAAGGATCATGATTTCATCGCTCTGTGACTGCTAAGCATACCTGTGTTTTTAGGCCCATCTGCATACACTGGTCCTGGAGGTGGAGGTGCATTTTGCCATCCGTACTGGGGATAACCTTGATAACCTGGCTGGCCTGGCTGGTATGGCCCAGTAGGTCCCGGAGGATAGCCTGGGTATGGGCCAGGAGGACCACCCGGTTGCTGAGCATAGGGTGGGTAAGGGGCGGTCGGGCCCGGGCCGGGGTAAGGTGGAGGATTTTCGTAGTTCATGTAGGATGCAGAACCTGACCTGCAGGAGAAGGAAAAGAAACAGCAGAACTGGTTGGCTTTTTGTGTGTTTCATCCATGACCATATAATTCCCAAATCAGAGTGTTCTCCAGGGGGCCCTACATTAAGTGTGAGAAACAGACCTCAAAATACGCTGTCAAGCAGTGAGTTTATTTTTAATCCTCTCACTGGGGCAGAGACCGAGCTGAAGTCATTTCTTCTAAGTGATGTGAGTTTAGCTCAGCAGCAGAGTGACTTGCTGTCCAGTCATGCATCAGCTATTCACCCCAAGATGTTCAACAGTCTTGCAACTGCAAAACAAAATCTCTGCTTCCACTCATGATTAAATTACTTTAAAGAGAGATTTAGAAGCAACTGCTGTCAATATTAAAAAAGAAAAGCACGCAGAATGCAGCCTGTTCCAGACGTGCTCGAGAGTCTTGACAGGAGAAAATGCCAACAGGAACATCCATTATACTTCTGCTAATTGCTACAACCATCTAGACCAGCACTCTGAAGCAAGACTGGGCAGGGATAATTTCCTGATGACACTGTAACCCAGCACATCGCTTATTTTTCCAGGAACATGCAACTGAATCATTAAGCAGCCGCAAGCAATTGGAACCTTGAGCTCAGTAGCATTCAAAAAGCAACACTAAAGACACCTCAGAGAGTTGATGTTTGTAAAACCGATCTAATGTATTACTCATGGCACAGCCATCCAAAGACAAGACTGTCACAATAATGCAACTTTAATTAACCTCTAAGCAGCATGACTAAGCAAACCATTTCTTCCATTAGGTTTCTGAAGCTTCTCCCTGTTTGAGAAACAGAAGTGTCCTTAACACCATGTGTTCAGGAGCCGTCCTGACTGACGTCGCCGTACTCTGCTATTTCCGTTCACCATCACAGGGTGCAGAAGGGTCACCAGTTCCCCTTTGCCACACACCTCCTCCCACATGCCACAGGCTTCGGGGAGAAATACCAGCAGTGTAATTTGCCTCTGCTGAGGCTCGTTGCTGCCAGCACGGAGGAGGAGAGGCTGACAAGCGGGATGTTCTCAGGATGGGGTTGGAAAGAGCAAGCAGCCGGGCTAGACCGATTTGGGTGCCGAATACTGTGCACCCCACTGCTGGGGACGTGCAGATTTCGAGTTCATTAGCACATCTAGACTGAGCTCTGGCATGACGCAGATTACAGAATTTCACCTTTGTAACTCTGTGGTGAGCCCAGAGCAGTCATCTGCCGGGCAGAAGCCCTGTGAGTCAAGCCTCCAGGGCTATGTTTAGCTGCTGCAGTCCCTGGCAGTGCTGAAGTGAGCTCTCTTTGTTTACAGCTTACTATTTCATCACCTCAGAGAGCACTGACTGGCCCTCCCCAAAGGAGGATCCCTGGGCACTCTGCTTATTTACAGGCTGCTCCTGCCTGAGCGGTGCTGTCACAACGCTCGCTGCCCTGCAGGCACCGTGGGGCTCTCCCCACACACAGCCCCATCCCACTCTGGCAGTAACAGCCAGTCTGATCCCACACGGTGCCCAGCAGAACACTGATGACTCAAAACGACTCCAGAGGCACAAACCTAGGGAACAGAGCTGACATCCCTCCCATCATGACAGCGAGAAGCCCTTTGCTGTTGATCTTCCCAGGCCTCCCCAGCCTGTGGTTGTCATTCACCAGAATTCACCCTAATGCTCCTCTTGATGTGCAAGCCAGGCACGGTCCCAGTCAAATGCTAAGGCAGTGCTGTCACCTTTCAAATGATACTGCTTAATGTCTTTGACAAGAGTTTTAATTGTTTAACCAATGCCAGGGATTAGAGTAATTCTGCTTCTTCTCAATTGCTAGGCCAGACAGATCACTTAACCACTCTTTTTAAAACAGACAAGCACAATTTCAGGCTCTAACCACTGCACTGCAATGCCTCTACTGTGTCTGCAGCGAGAAAGTCTCCCTCTGGAGAGCAGTGAAAGGCAGGCAGCAAGCCCTACAACACACTTCAATGCAATAAACTAGAGAATTGGGATATAATGCATCACTAGTGTTCATCCAACCCAGAAAAATCATCCCAAAATAGCAGCCAAAAGCAAGTTCTCAGGGAAGAACAAGGCCAGAGTGAGTGCGTGTGTACACCTACATACCATCTCATGTGGCCTGAACCATTTGGTGCCCAAGCCAGACAGGGCCCAGGCAACCAGCAGAGCCCTGGGAACTCCCCCCAGATCTGCTCAGCCCCCCTGAGCTGGCACAGAGCTGCAGCACCCGCCTGCGGTGTGAGAGGATCCAAAGCTCTGCTGTGTGGAAAACTGGGGCAACTGCAGAAGGGAGGGATCAGCCGTCACCCTCCTGAATTCAGGGATTCACCAAAGCAGGGAGGAGGCACATGGGAGCCCCCCCATTGCAGGTCAAAGAGCCCCAGCCCACTGTCTGACTCTGTGGCAGGAGCCAGTCCCTTCACCCCCCTCTGAGCTCCCCAGGTCTGTTCTAGGCTAAGCTGGCATCCCAAACACACGTGTACATACATGCACATGCACACAAGGCATTCAAAGGCAGCAAAAGACAGACCCCGTTATCTGTTCCTAAAGGTTTTTCTTAAGAACCCCCAGGGCTCAGCTTGCTTCAGCGATCACTGCCAAGCTCCAGGAAAGTCACATTACTTGGGCTTTCCAAAGCCCTCCTACCAGTCAGCTGACAGGCAGCTCAGCCCATCCATTCCAAGAAGCAAGCGAAGTCCAGTCTGCCCACTCTCCATGTGCAACAATTAATTGAAGTACATTCAGTATCACTGCCCTTTCAACACTGTAGCAAGGTTTAAAAGATGTAGCAAGGTTTAAAAGATGTTGCAGTTCTTGGTTGTCTGTGAAGTCAAATCCAGGCAGCGAGTAAGTTAAACTCACCCATCACACTGCCCCTTGCCACGGGGATGTGTGCTGGGACCACAGGGGCCATCCTCCAGGGTCAGGGCTGGCCATTTGCTCCCTTCAGTACCCAGGCAGGGAGCCTGCCCGTTATCCCACGGTTGCCTGGTTTCTGTACAAGCACCCAGTGTGGGACTACACCAAAAGCCCTCCAGAGAGCTGCTAGAACTGCTGGAGGAACCACACGGGGAGAAAAGCATCTTTGCAGAAAGGTCTGAGGTGGGTATCAGCTGTACAGGGATATACCTGGTAAAACCTAGAAACAGAGTGTGGCAAGTTGAAAGCCTGGCTAAAACCAACAGCCATGGGGGGTGAGCAAAGAAAACTGCCCATCAGCAGCTCTGCAGAGAAGTCTGAGAAACTGGGCAGGAGTTGTTACAGAATCCAAGTCTGACAATGGCTTGAGCAAACAGGAAAATGGTGGCACAGGGAACAAAAAGAAATACCAGTGCTCTTTGATTAACAGCTCTGTGTTAGCCCTGACAAAACAGCTTCTAAAGAGGAAACAGGTTTAGAGTGGAGCTAGTAACTGAGCTTCTGCTAGTAACTGAGCAGGAGAGGGACTGAGGAAAAAATGAGTGAGAGCCCACTAAAATGTCAGACAGATGTCTGGGCAGAGATCTCGGAAGAACAAGAGAAGAGCAGAAAAGATGACAAAGAGGTTAATAAGGACATGTTCCACTGGGGCAAAAGTTACTTTTCCCCTTCAAACATGAGGGCAAAATAACACGACTGAAATTAGGCAAGAAGCAAAAGAGAGCATCCAGCAAGAACATTTTCAGACACAACTCTATTGAGGATTCATCTGTAATGAAGGAGAGAACTCCTGAAGAATGTCTCAAGGCATTCAGCAAAGCCAGGAGGTGGTTGTGCAAACCAAGTCCTCCAGTGGTCCTAAGCCCTACTTCTGCCCACTCCCTCCCAGCTTCACCTCAGCTGTGAAGGCTGCCTGCTTGCAAGGGTCTTTGTCCCCACTTACATTCTGAGGAAGAGGTTTTCCCTTGTCCCCCACTCCCACTGTCAGTTACTGACACACATACACCCTTCCCTGCTTGCCCTTCTTGAACTGTGTGACAATATTTAGATTTTCCTCCTTCTCATGAAGGCATAACCTGATTTTACACGCTTACTAGTCCTATTTACTCACCCTGGTATGCATGCACAAGGCAAGGCCTTGAATCATTAAGCAGAAACTCTATAGAGAGACATGCTCGAATTCTTAGTCAAGCATATTATCAAGCTTTGCTGTGGGTTCTCACCACAGCCAGTCATTCTATGTAAGCTGCAAACAAGACCAACTCCTTACAAGCTTGCGTCAGGGCTCATATCTGTGGGTTTCCCAATGAGCACCTCTTGAAGACAAAACTCAAAAGAAAGAAGCCAACACATCAGTCAAGCCCTTTGTTTTTCACAGCGCCGCAGGACGTCCGTCAGGAAGAGCCAGTACAGCACTGCACAGTCTCACCTGATGTGAGACTTCATTTAGCACTAAACCCAACAAAGATGTTTCCTGGACTGTCACTGAGCATTTGCCTTATCTGTTGCTGGTTAGTCACAGAGAAATTATGAGTCCACCTGAAGACAATGACCAAATGTGTTCCTATTCCCTCCTCCCCCACCTTCCTCAGTACTTTTGCTAAGAGATAAATTCATCAATGTATCATTACATTTCCCTAAGCTATCTTCAAACCCCTTTGTTCCACAGTGCCAAGCAAACATCATTTCCCCTACCTTAACAGAAGGTGTTTGTTTTCAAACAAGAAGCTTACCATACCCCAACAGGCTGTGGGGTTTTTAACCATTTTGATATTTTGGCGAACAACACACCTTGGAGAAAAAAAAAAATCATTGTGAAGCTTTGAAAATACCTACTTCTTTCTGATTGCTTTAAACCTACTGCCTCACACAAGGTCAGCACATCAATGCAGCTGTTATAAAACCAGTCACTCACTACTCCCAACTCTCCTCATCTAGCACACTCATGAATTTCTCACCCTTTTTTGTCTCTGAGCATTCCTCCCGAGCTGAGGACTCTCTGCTTCTACAAAGCCTGTCCTACTCCTTGGTCATTCTCGTCACCCATTGCCATGCCTTTAGTTTTACTGTTTGTCTGAGGGGGAGTAAGCAGGCTGCAGGAAGCTCTGCTGCTTCCCGTCCCTTTCCTTACCCATTCCCGGGACAGCTCTTGCCGTATGTCAAGCCAAACAGCTCAAGCTGCACTGTGCTCACTGTAACCACAAGATCCTTCCGAGTGGGAATAGCTCACGTAGAGCTTATCACTGCATGTGTACAGCTAGGACCATCACCCTTCTCTCTCACACTGCTCACCGAAGTACCAACACACAGTCTCTTCCATCACTCACTGACCAGGTATCAGACTCTTCCACAAAGTCTCTGAAAACAGCCTTAGTTTTCAGCCTGGGAAAGTCTCAAAATGCACAGGCTGTCACCTTTTTACTCCATTTACAGAACAGTGCATGGGCCTGAACAGGTAGGACTTTTGGTCAGAAGATAGCATGACGCAGGAAAACAATCAAGAACAAAGAGAAGAAAGGAAAGCATGATGGGAGGAAATCTGTTCTGTTAGCGTGAGGGGCTCCCACACAAAGAACCTTCACACCCTGCCAAGAAAACTCACCCTTTTCCCTCCTCCTACAAGGCTTACACTCCCAAGCATCTCTTCTGAGGCCAGTGTCATTCCAGCCTTTAAAGTGACTGGAGACCAGTATGAATCTGTTTCTACCAGCTGGCAGAGATGACACCTTGTTATCTTGGCAAAACTGAAAGGAGGATGTGTAGAAAAACCACCTGCACTTTTACACAGTAGGTGTTAGCAGCTGCTAATCCACCCGTGAAGAAATACCCATCCCTACAGACAGCTGCCTGCAAGTTGGATCCTTCAAACACCATCTCCTGTGCAAGGAAATCAATTAAATAGAAGGTGGTGAATGTGGGGGGAAGACAACAATTTAATCTGGGTACTGAAATGGAGTTAAATGCCTTCTGTTGCATAGGGCACAGTGCAAGAATCAGTCCTCTGAAAACAAATCAGGGATTAATAAGCTAAAAAACCAAAGCAGATCAGCAGCCCAGAACAATTAGACAACTTCTTCCTCCAAAAAAAACCACAAACAATTAGCAGACTTTAGGAATTTAAAATAAATAACTTGTTCAGTTTTAGGGCAGCAGAACAATCACGGCACCTCATATGCTGCTCTAGTCGGGAGGAATGGCATTTCGTGCCGTCAGAGACAGGTCAGCTGGCTTTTGCACGGGTAAAGATGGAGGGCATGGGGAGAGGCACAGATCTCGAGAAGGGCAACTGGGGCACCCTGATGTAACCCACCCCTTCAATGCCTGCAGCATTAGGAAGTAGTTTTCCAATACAGAGCTCTAATGGAAAGTACATTTAACATCAACAATACAGCTTCTGGCAACCAGCCTAGCATTTAAATTACATTTCATATGAACAGTATCCAGATGACAAAAAGCACAAGTGGCTTTTAAATGGCACCAGTTTTGTGTTTCCCTCGTACTGGCTTCTCTGCAAGCTCCACTTAGTGATTGTATGAAAGGTATGTTAAGGATCAACTTTTAAGATTCCATTCTTGCCCAGTTTGCCTCCCGGAGGAGCCTCCTCCCAGGTTTGACCAGCCACCTCAGAAGGCAGAGCCATCAGCCTAGAGCAATAGCTGAAGGGGAACTGCAACCATCTTTTTCTGACAGAAGCTGCTCCAAACAGGTTTACTCCCCCACATGCACGTCTAGGCAGAAGTGAAAAGCCTGGCTTTGTGCTGTCAAAGGAAAAGATAGAAAATGCTGCTTTGTTCAAACCCATTTCCTTCAGAGGTCTCCAGGATACCGATGGTCAGTAGAAAGAGGTTTATTTCCTCACCTTTATTCAAGTGGCTGCCAGGAATTTCCTGCACAGAAAAGCTCAGCTGCTGTTCTGAGTGGCTGAAGCCCCCGGATCAGGCAGCTCAGAGCAATGAACAGCAGTGGTTTGGATGAACAAGCTTTTAACCTCCTGAGTTCCTGGGCCACGTATTCCCTCCTCCCAATATCCTCCAGGCTCTCTGTAGGCCTGAAGTCTGCCCATCTGTGCTCTGGGAGAGCACACCTGACGTGTGAGCCGACACTTGTGTCCCCACACTGTCCTGCCTCTGCAGTCCCACTGTCAGTCTTGTCTTCACAAACCCATGACTGATGGGCATATTTCCAGTTCACTTTGGTTTCAAAAATCTGAGTTTGATCAGCTCTACAGGGCCTGTAGTCACATTGACAGTATTTGCCCCAGACAACACGTCCTTTGCAGAGCTTCGCAGTCACAAGATCTGTCCTTGCTGCTCCATCTCCAGAGGATTCTCAAACAACACAGACTCATGCCCACACAGGTTCGAATGCCAGGATTTTCCTGCTGTGGACAAGCTTCGATACCTCATCAATTGTTATGAACACACAAAACCTCCTCAGAAATACTACTCATAAGTGATTTCCTAGTTTTCCTGCTTGCAATATGCTCTCCACTGTCCACCTACATGTCCTGCATGGCAGAAGGATGAACCTGAAATAGCTGCCTGTGTAGCTCCTACAAGAGAAGTGTTAGTGACAAAAAAAATTGAATCCAACTGTCTGATACTGTTATTACATGAACTGCCCCCTTACAGGGGAAAAAATCTGTCAATTTTTTCAGACACCTGATGAAAGGTTTTAAGAACATATGCTTTAACACTAGAGACTAACAATGGCAACACCAGGAAGTACCACAGCACAGCCCCTTCAGTGTTACAAGCCAAGGCACTTGTTGCTGACACAGAAGAGATACGTAAGAGCTTGTGGCAAAATGCATTAAAAAGCAAAGCCACAAACATGGAAATCACTGCAGATACAGGTATCAGCATCTTGGTTTCAGGTTTTGAACACTTTTGCTCGCACTCCTCTTGTTTATGTCTTTGTATAATGTGCTACATTAGACACTTCCAGAAGTACGTGCCTTACACCTAAAGGGAAGCATTAAAACAGTTTTAAAGTGCAACAAATATCAAAACAAAACAAATTTAAAAACTAAATAATTAACAAAAACATTCAGTTGTCCAGTTAAACTAGATCCTGCATATAACAGTTAAAGAAAGAAGCTTTGTTGGTCCAGCTGAGAAGAGAATGTGAAACAAACAGCATGACTGGCAAGAAAATTAATAAGCACAGACAATATGTGATATTCAGATGGCATTCTGGCAGCATCCCAGCAATGAAACAGCAGTTGTCTTTCATGACAACCTCCCCAGCTCTGATACACTGACGGATTTGGTGGAAGATGCTACCTGGACTGCATAATGATGTTCTACTATCTCAAGAAGGAAACACCCTGAAGGGCAGAATACAGCTTCCTCCACAGTGAAGTCAGTATAGGCAGACAGAAATACACACATTTTCTATAGATAAAAATTCATTAACCCCCCAAAAAATGTTGTTACAGCCTGGACAATGATTCTGGATAGATTTTTTTTCCTCTTTTTCTGTTTTTTCACATCCTACATGCAGCCGTAACAATGCTTTACTTTGCCTGTAGGGCGTATCCAAGAAACCTCTTTAATGGCTGCTTGTCGCAGGGCACCAGCAAGTATGTCTGATACCAATCTTCAGGAAACCAAGAAAGCCTTTGCCTTACTCCAGCACGGGCTGAAAGGCTATTTCAGTTCTGGGCGCTACACTCAATAGCTCCCAGAACCAAACAATGTCTCAACAAGGCATTGTAACACTAGCGTGGATATATATCTTTCTGATATACAAGTGAAAGAAAAAGCAGCTTTTGTTTAGCAGAGGTGGTGCCTGGCTAAGGAATACAATCGGCCAGACGCTCCCCAAGGTCCCCGGCCGCGCTGCGGGCAGGCTCTGAAGCGCAGCATCCCTCCCATCCAGGGAGCGGGGCAGTGGCAGCAGGAACACGCACACTGGCGTCCATGGAACCGGGTCCCTTCCAGGAAACGCTTGCCGTGGAGGTGGCAGAGTGTGTGCACCCCAACGTCTGGAAAGGGACCTCTCCCATCCCAGGCGAGTGGCCTCCAGGTTCCCAGGCTGCTCTGTGGGCAGCCGAGCTGCAGCCGGCAGGATGCCAGGCCTGGCACTGATGACCATTGGCCTGAATGACGCACGCTTCTCAATACCTTCCCCTATTCCCAAAAATGACAGGCTGCTATTTTCTACTCATTGAGCCATAAGGTTTCAGTTCACAAGCAGGAAGTTAAGAAAGACAGAATACACATCCGAGAGAGTAGGAAACAGCTGTGTGGAAAGCAGGCATCTGAACCCTGCTCATTCAGGTCTTCAGCTCCCACTGGAGGTTAGCACAGCCCCCTGCTCAGCCTATGGCCACGCCATGGGGAGATCGTGACAGATGACAGGAGAAATGCAGACCTGTTTGTTGAAAATCCAGCTTTACACAAGCTTGCCCTGCCCTCCGAGAGAAAATGAAGTAACATATTAAACTGATCATGCGCAGAACTACCCTGAATACAGGTAGCTCCTCTATTTACCATAAACACAGCCCTCCAGGTAATTCTCCATCATCCCAGCGCAATGTTACAAGTAGGAACATCAACACTTACAGGGACACTTTAGGTTTTTCTGAGCAGAAAGCCACTGCCAATTTTAAATATAATATGGACCTGGAGGGGGGGCAGATGGCAGCAAAGCACCAGAGCTCTCTCATCTGACACTGGGGTACCACTGTGCTGGGTCTGCTCAGCCTATGTCAGAGGCCCCCACCCATGTCAGAGCCACTGGCTTACAAGACATTCTCTTCTCCTCTTCGACCTATACAGCGAGGACACCCACCAGCCTCTGCAGATTATCAGTTACTGCTCTCAAAGCCATATGGAAATGACAAATCACTATTTTAACAAAGGTGGCCTTTACAGCAGATGAATAGGAGGCAGAGCATAACAGACTGAATGCTGAAGAAGTCTCAGGACTTGGTAAAAACACCACTATGTGCAGTGCAGAAAGAAGATTATTATCCAACATGCCTGCTACTCCTGACCACCTCCCAAAGGCAATGAAACAGGATCACTAAAACATATTAAATCAGCGTATTCTGCCTCCTCCTCAGTCTGATACAGTAGTAGTATTCTTGTCAAAGTTTCTACGAAGTCAATCTTTTCATTAAAGCATCTGATGCAGCTAAAAGAAAAATACCCACTTTCTGGCACAGCTGTGCTTCCCACACCTCGTACCTCATCACTCTATTTACCATAGCACAAAGGAGGAGGCAGCTGCTCTGCACAGTCATTTTAACTCACCCACGCTTACTACCTTACCGAGACTTACCCGATTTAGACAATTGAACCTTCTGCTCACGCAGCTTTTGTAGCAAAGGTGAAAGCATCAAAAGCGAAAAGCACTTTCCCTTTTCCCCTTTCAAATAGAGTTAAACATGGATCTGGGATGACTGGGACAGATCTTAGAGCCACCTCAGACTGAGAGGGTCTCCCCACTGCTGTCGGAAGGGACTGCCAGACCTGTGTGGCACAGGAAGAGAGACGAGTACTCTCCTTTCCTTATTCTCCTATTTCACCATCACATTTCATTATCCAAATGAGGTCTCCAATAGCTACAGGAACAGGAATTATAAATCCAGGACAACCATAATGATTTTTAAACACACGATGCAGCATTATTATTTTTACTCAGAGGGTGCTAGCATACCTCTTTGCTCTAAAGAAGCCAATTAATATTAAACATGCCCATCTGCTTTGAGCGCAGATTCCTGCCTTCCCCTTCTCCCCCTGCGTTGCATAAACAACTGCAGCCGAGCAGCACTGTCCTCCCTGACACACAGGGCAGGGCTGTAAAACCCCACAGCACCCCACGGCAACCTCGATCCCTGCGATGAAAGCCCGAAAGAGTTTAATGCAACTTTTTGATAACAAATGCATCGTTAGAGCTGGCAGACGGGGAGGGACACTCCTGAGTCAGCAGCACCGCAGCCCAGGCCTACCTGGGGGGTGCTTCACCGGCGATCCACCCTCCTGCACGGACACCTCGGGGCCCTGTGCCAGCAGAGCAGCCACCCCGCAGCCGGCCCCCCTCCCCGA
>VWZY01012409.1:393524-405394 GCA_013399075.1 Chloroceryle aenea | reverse complement strand
GAACAATTTCTTCCCCACAAGGATTGCCAAGGCCTGGCCCAGGCTGCCCAGGGCAGTGGCGGAGTCACAGTCCCTGGATGGGTTTCAAAGCCATGGAGATGTGGTGCTGAGGGACACAGTTTAGTGGTGAACTGTCAGTGCTGGGTTAATGGTTGGACTTGATAATCTTAAAGGTCTCTTCCAACCAAAACGATTCTATGATTCTATGGCTTGTGCCAGGAGAGAGGGTCCATCAGCTGAAGCCAACAGTAGCAGCGAAGACCTCTGCTTTATGCTGAAGGACCGTTCCCAGAAGCAAAGGGGACTGAGGTGATGGCTCATGCTGAAGTCCCTCCAAGCTGCCTGCTATAGTTCACTTTAGTGGAGACAGGGTCAAAATTTTCCTCCTCTGGTGGCAGAAGGCTTTCCAGGTCTTGGGGTCATGGTCCTCACAGCATTACAAAGCCCCAGGACGTCTCCCTCCCTTGGCTGCTGGAGAAGCCCTTTGCCACAGCCCGGACAGGTGGGGGGTGGCACAGGCTTGCTGTGCAGCGCAATGCGCTGGCACCCTCTAATGACACGGTTATGCACATTCAGTGCACGCCTGGGCCACTCGCCTTGGTCCTTCCTATCAGGCTGCTGGCACTGACTGGTGCACTGCTTCCAGGTGTTCTGGAGTCTTCCATCAGGGCAGGGCAACAAAGTGGGTTCCCCCTTCTTCCCCCTGCTCTGCTCCAAATCCTCAGCCCAAGCTCTCTGTGCTGCAGTTTCCCAGGGTGTGAACAGGGACCGTGTGAGACAGCAAGAGGAGTTTGGGCAGTGCTTCTGCTTCTGCCTGGTGCACTGTCAGTGAGGACGCTGTTCCCACCCCACTCAGCCCCAGCAGCAAAACCAGCTGCGGTTGCCTTTGTGCCACTGGAATGGGAGAGCTGGTGAGCTTGTTGCCAGGTCGTGTAACCCCAGACTTTGACTATGCTGCCCAGGATAGGTTAAGAAGACCCTTTGCTCTGACTCCAGAGACATTTGGGAGAGTCTGCCAGCTTGGTTCTTGCAGGCTAAAATCTCTCCTTCCCAGTCCACTCTGGGACAGAGAGCGTGTGGCTGACAAGGGATCACTCAACTCCATCCCAGATGTTGCTGAACCTAAGGAGAAACCGAGCTGCACAACAGTCTCAGCATTTGTCTGCTTGGTAACGTCATGCTTCAGCCAATGGTCTGGGTGACCAATGTGGGCTTCAGAGATGCACAGCAGGGCACTGTGTCCTGCATGGCAGACTGAGGTGAGACCAGGCTTCTCTGCCAGCTGCCCCAGCATTGCTGAGCCGCTACAGACTGGCTCTGAAAGCCCAGTGGAGTTAAATTCACTGTAGCAGTTTGGCCTTGCTCCACAAGATTGGCTCAGCCATGCTCAGCAAGGTGCCAAGACCTGATGGCAGAGCCTGTCACAATGGCTGGCAGGAGCTTTCTTGGCACAGGATGGACAAATACAGTCAGCTCTTCCCTAGATGTTGTATTATGCTGACAAAGCTTTGGTGGCCTGGATTTGAATTTGGGCACGGGGACTAGCAGGGCATGTCCCAGTGCTGTTCTGCAAGTCTCATGGCTGCAAACATCACCTTTCGACCTCTCTCCACCAGGAGAGAGGGAGAGGAGCTGGGGAATGGTCCTGGCAAAACCAGGCTTGTGCATCCTTATACAAACAGGCCAACAAGACTCTTGAACAGTGAATCAACAGCATGAGCAGGGTCAGGACCAAGTGCTTCAAGGGATGACTCCACCTCCTATGGCTGAGACCCAGGCAGCTAAGTGCACAGGAGCAAGCTCCAGTCCATGTCCCAGCACACCCCTCTAACAGGTCCTGCAGGAGCTGCCCATCACTCCTGTCCTCCCAGGAAATGTCCCCAGAAACCTCCCCCTGCAAGGGTGGACATTGTGTTTGGGGAAGCCTCTGGGGTTTCTGTACAAAACAGGAGGATAGGGATAGGGTACGATGGGAACGGGAATGCGATGGGAACAGAATGGGTATGGGTTTGGGTATGGAGATGGGTATGGGGATAGGGATAGAGATGGGGATGTGAAAGGACTGGGGATGATGTGGATGGGATGGGGATTGGGGTGGGGTTTAGAAGGGGTGGGCAAGGGGATGAGAAAAAGATGCCAAGTGGAATAAGGATGGTGAGGAAAGGGGAAGGGGGTGGGATAGAGGTGGGAAGAGAAAGGAGAGGGATAGGAGGGGAAGGAATGGGGCTCAGATACAGATGGAGAGAAAGAGTCAGCTCTTGTTCAGAGAAGCACGCGTTCAGATGGCAGCTCGTGCTAGCTCAGCCACGTTGGACACAAGCAGTCTTGGAAAGCACTGAATACCTTCTCTTCGGCTCTTATCCCAAGGGGCTGCGCTGCTCAGCCAGCCAATGGTACCAGCAGGTTTTTATTTTACATTTATTCTCCTAATGGCTTGGGTGGCCTGAAAACTTGAGCAGTGAATTGTGACTGCTGAAGATTGTGTAAAAATCCACACAATAGATGTGCACTGCAGTGTGGCACCGGGGATGAGTCACTGAAATTGCAATTAGGAGAGAAAATAACAGTGGGTTTACAAGCTTCTCTCCAGGAGCATTTTGTTTCTCCTGAATTACAATGATGTTTTAGACCTGTACAGGGGACACTGCCCCATGTCAAAAAATACATAGAAATGGAAGAAGCCATAGCTGATGTAAAANTGGGGGGGGGGGTGGGGAGGGGGGGGCCAAGGGGATGAGAAAAAGATGCCAAGTGGAATAAGGATGGTGAGGAAAGGGGAAGGGGGTGGGATAGAGGTGGGAAGAGAAAGGAGAGGGATAGGAGGGGAAGGAATGGGGCTCAGATACAGATGGAGAGAAAGAGTCAGCTCTTGTTCAGAGAAGCACGCGTTCAGATGGCAGCTCGTGCTAGCTCAGCCACGTTGGACACAAGCAGTCTTGGAAAGCACTGAATACCTTCTCTTCGGCTCTTATCCCAAGGGGCTGCGCTGCTCAGCCAGCCAATGGTACCAGCAGGTTTTTATTTTACATTTATTCTCCTAATGGCTTGGGTGGCCTGAAAACTTGAGCAGTGAATTGTGACTGCTGAAGATTGTGTAAAAATCCACACAATAGATGTGCACTGCAGTGTGGCACCGGGGATGAGTCACTGAAATTGCAATTAGGAGAGAAAATAACAGTGGGTTTACAAGCTTCTCTCCAGGAGCATTTTGTTTCTCCTGAATTACAATGATGTTTTAGACCTGTACAGGGGACACTGCCCCATGTCAAAAAATACATAGAAATGGAAGAAGCCATAGCTGATGTAAAATGGTTTAACAATTAAGAGACAGTGACAGCATAGGTGCTTTGGGAGGGACCTGTGGGGGCAAGCAGAGGAAACCATAGCAAAGCCCAGGGGTGTGGGACAGAGGAGTTGTGCTGTGACATGGAGTCCAAGGTGATGTGGCTAAACTGGGCAGAAAGGACATGCAGGGAAGGAGACCCCAGGAGCAATAGGAATCCCGTGAGTGTCCCCTCCTCAGTTATCCAACTCTCAGCACCTTGCTGCAGAGCACAGCAACCAAGGAAGATGCATCACCCATGGACTGCGGTGTGGCCAGGACTCCTGGAAAGCTCCAGTACACATGGTGCCAGAGAAACTTCTGACCCCTGCAGTTGCTGTCACCTCTTTATCAAGCTGCCCCAGCAAAGAGACACACCTGTGCCACTCACCCTAGGACCAGGGCAGAGGAAAGCTGCTCTTCACCCATCCCCAGGAAGGCAGCAGGCATTGGCCAGCTCTTGCCTGTGGTCTCTGAACAATCCTCAAGTTCATCTTCTTGGTTTTACATAGGTGACAGCTCTGCACTTTTCTGAGCAGTGGCTTGGGTGGCCCCGGGTCACCAGGGAGAGCTGTGATGGGGGGTGGTGAGACCGTTTCCCTGTAGGGATTGATGTGAGAGAGAAGGGGAATACACAAAGGTTTGGTCCATTCATCTTAAACACACTGGTGCAGCCCATGCATGGTGGCAAGTGGAGAGGCTGGTGGGTCACTGCATGGTGGCTGAAGCCCCACTGTGACCATCTGCCCCAGAGCAGGAGGGAACCCCTGGGGTACTGCATCCCACCAGCATGCCTCTGACATCTGCTTGGGGTCAGAAGGATCCCAAACCAGCAGGATATTCCCCCTTAGACTCAGTTTTACTTCACAGTTGTCTATTCCTGTCCCTCTCATGGAGCAGAGCAGAGCAGAAAGAGCCAGCGTAAGCATGTCCCTGGCTGGGGGAGCTGGCAGCACGATCACATGGTGAAAAACGCCTGTTTCATGTTTAAATAAATAGGCTGGATTTCAATCCCACTGTGGGCACAGCACACATTTCCTGGTATGTCCCCCTTCTCCTCCAAAAAACAGTCCAAATTATTCTGCAGGCATCTCTAGAAAAATTAATGGCTCTGGAAGATATTTTATAGAAATGAACTAGAGCAGTGAACTGCAAAAAGAGTTTCAGGAAAACACGTTATAAAACCTGGTTTCCTGTGGTGTCTCTGAGGGCTTGTACCACCGTGAGCTTTCACTGCAGTCTTTCCATACTGAAGGAGCAAGTTTACCTTTCGTTCTCCTGCCCGGCCACCACTTTTCATGCAGCATAGGGGCCCTTAACTACCCTGCTATCTCCCACATCCTAATTTTTACTGAGATTGGCTGAACTACAAATGGTAGCAGGGAAAGAAGGGTCCTGTGAGAGTACTAACTCTGAGCATCCTCAGCTGAGGCGGCTCTCTGCCGTTGGACGGTGCCGTGGAGGATGAGTGAACACGTGGGCAGCAAACTAGGCCAAGCGCTCGGCTCCCGGGGCTGTCCTGGCCCACGGCAGGAATGGAAACAGGGACACGCGGATGATTTTGCTGCAGAACCTGGCAAGGAAGCGGAACATGAAGAGCCTGTGAGTGCACGGGGGCTACCAGCACAGGAACTGTCCTGGCTGGTGCAGCTATCCCAGAGAAGATCCCAGGAGACTGTTGAGCAGAAAGCAGGGGAAATCCCAGCAGTGAGACAGGGAATTACCAGCAGAGGGCACTTCAATGTTGCTCTTGCCGAACAAGCGGTGTTTCCTAGCAAGAAGCCAGCTCTGGATTGCCTGACAATGCACATCCGAGGCTGACTCATTGCTGGCACAGAGAGCAAAGGAAGGCACTCAGAAGGCATTTGAGAAATCATGCATGAATGGGAATTTACTAGCAAGATGCACAGGGTTGAACTTTTCTTCCACACTTTCTCAGAGAGGTCTGCCAGTGGGGGTCCACCCTGCCTAGCGTGGCAAGGTGAGCAGTGGGTGCATCATTAGACTTTCACCTGCATGGTACCCGTGGGGCTTGGCACAGAAGAAAGGAGCTATTTTACATCTCCATCCTGCTCGCTATGAGTATATGCTGTCTTCTGCTCATCACCAGTGTTAAGCAGACAAGAGCCACAGCCCTGGCAGGGATCCTGGCTCAACACCTGCTGTGGTGCTCACCTGGGTGCATCTGTACCCTGCTTCTTATTCCAGAGCTGGGCAGGGGTAGAAATAGCCTCTGTCTTCTAGGACAAATCACAGGGATGGGGTAAGGAAAGAACTGGGAAGGATTTCAAATGCAATTCCAAGAGCGCCTCAATACCTGTGAGGATCTGAGTGCCAAATAGAGTCTGCAGATGTGAGGACAGATGTGTACTGCGGGTGGAGAATTCTGCTACAAAGGTGAAAGAGAAAAACATCTTGTTTTGAGAGTAAGCCAGAGCACCCTGTTCATCACCCACAGTTGTCTCAAGGAGGCACCCTGGGGCTCAGCAGTAGGATGTGATGATTTGGCTGGGGTCACAGCGCAGCTGCAGGTCTTGGCACCACGTTTGAAGATCTCCTCTGAGTACAAATTGCTTCATGAGGACCCTGGGGCCAAAGCAGTAAAGCTGGAAATGCTACAGGTGTAGGTGATGGGGAACCGAAGGGAGCAGGGCCTCTAGAGTGAAAAAAAAGACTGCAGATGAGAGCGAGCAGATGCTGTGTTTGAATTCATCAAATATCTAGAGAAAATGGGTTTAACCCTGCTGGGAGAAGAGGGGCCTCAAGGCCTCTCAGGAGCACCTCTATACTCTGAGAATCTCACCCGGATGGGGTCAGGGTGCTGGGAGGACAGGAGCAAGGATTGCTTTGTGATGTGGCATCTCCCAGCATTTCCTGGGATCATCTTCTGGGTGATTCTCCCACCTTTGAATGAGCCAGAAGCCCAGGGAGGACCAGCGGCTCACCCTACGCTTTGCAGCAGAATTTCTCAAGATGTGTTCTGTGAACCCTCCTGGCTATGGGAATTGCTTCCAAGGGACATGGGACAGCAGCTTGTGAGGAGCCATGTGTGTGCTGCAGCATGTAGGGTCTTCTGTCTGGATGGGATATGGAAAGAGTGGGTGATGGTGTGGGAAGACTGCGTGGAGTCCTCATCTGTGGGGTTCTCCCACCATGACCTGCCAAGCAAATGCCCTCCTCACTCCAGCTGGAGCTCTTGGCTTTGCCAGGACTAGGCTCCTTCATGCTTTTAGTTTTGGCTGATTGCAATTAGCACTAATTAGTGTCTCTTTTGACAGTGCCTTGTCCCTACTTCCCTCTGTGTTGTCCTTGACGCAGCATGCTGAGTGCTGGGTCCCATTTTGTCTTGAGCCACCTCCACCAACCTTGGCAGCAGAGCCAGAGGGTTATTTCGGGGCCACAACCTGCTGTCTCGGGGTGGGCGGGTCTGTTGCGTCTCAGCTTTCCTGGACGCTCCCTGATTTCTTTTGCTCTGCAAAACCGTGGTGCTGGGTGCGTTGTCCCACTGCCCGGATAGGTTTGGCTTTTCCTTGGGACCAGGGTGCCAAGATCAATGTTACAGGATCTCCTCAATCAGTGCTGGCAAAGAGGACCATGGAGGCCACTGCTGTGCAGTCCTGCCCTTTCCCAGCCCCCCCGAGCTATCCTGAGCCCTGTCATTGGGCTGGAGCACTAAGGGCAGGCTGGTGGGAGCAGGATGGCTGGCACTGGCCTTCCCCTGCTCCTGACTCCATGGGAGAGCCCTGTGCTTCTCCTGCCATGGGAAGTCATGGCCTCAGCACCACGAGCAGTTGGCCACCCCGTGCAGACACTGTGTGGAAATCTGGGTGAGCCGTGAGTGTGGCTGCGGTGCCACACGATGGCACAGGCTGAAGGGGACAGACACATAAAGGGAAAAAAATAAGCTGAGCCTAAGCCTTGGCCCAGGGTCCTCCAGCACAGCTCCTGCTAAATCACAGTTTTCCTACATTTTCCCCAAAGTTTCTGTATCACACTCCCGGGACAAAGATGGGCTGAACCCAAGACTTCTGTGCATGCCAGTGCAACCTTTAAACAATCATCTACTAAACTCAAAGCATTTTATAGCTGATTAATCTAAAAGGAAATTATTATCACCTCCTTCTCCCCAGCCTTTGAACCTGATTGCATCAAACGTAACTCTTGTAAAGGGATTTTTACTTTTCTCTGGGAATGATTTAAATAGATGAGTATTTCATTTAATCTCACAACCACTAAATGTGTTAGGGCTAGGTGGAAGATCTGGGCAGAAATAAAGTTCATCACATTTGGAATGGAGCCATTTTGTTGGGGAACTGAGGGCTGAAGTGATCGCACCATCTGTGGTCTTCAAGTACCAGTGAAAAGACTCCATGCTGGCTGAAACATGTTAGGAAGCAAAAGGGAAGGAAGCCCTGTTCCTGCTGGCAGGTGCTGAGGAGCCAGGTACACGGATGCTGCAGTGAAGTTTCATTTGGATGTTCTTGAGCTTAGGAACAACTTTGATGAATCTTTGCACACATGCGGTGGCTTTGGATGTCCTGTTGGAAGAAGAGTTCAGGACTGTCCAGGAACTGCTGAAATCCCAAGTCCTTTGTACTTTGGTTGGATTAGAGCCCTGAAAAGCTTTGATACATATTTTTTCAATACTCACAGTAAGTGTGGTTTGGTGCCTAGTAACTAGCTGTTTAACAGCAGAACACACAGCAGTCGGCCTCACCCATCCTTTAGAGGTGCTGAAAGTGGAGAAAAAAGATTTAAAAGGCATCAAAAAAAGGAAAAGGAGTAAAGAAAAGATGAAAAGAGGAAGAGTCAGACCAGCCCCAAGCACCTCGGAAGAGCCCATGGTCAGGAGCGTGGCTGGGAGCAGAGGTGAGGGCAGGGAAGGCTGCAGGCAGACAGGGCTCAAAGAGCAGGACATGCCAAGCCTTGCGGGGCATCTCTTTCCCATCTCGGATGTTTCAGAGCACCAGAGCTCCAGGTCGCCTCCATCTCCTCTTACCCCCCAGATCAGGCTGAGTGCCTTGCAAGTCTCCTTTGTCTTCCTCTCCAAGTTTGCCTTGGGCACCCTGTGGCAGAGGTTAAAAATGCTGATTTTGCACATGGCTTGCTCAGGATTAGTTACTAAAGTGAGTGGAAAAAACAGCTTTTTACCTCATTTCAAAGCTATTTAAGCCAAATGTTCCTATCTGGACATTAGGTGAAAATCACCACATTCTTTTGAGCAGGAAAACAGCTTCTCTAGAGTAGAAAGAAGCATATTTTTATCCAGGCTTCTTGGTTAGATGCTGGGACATGGCAGGAGGGCTGTGCTCTGCATCCAGGGAAAATGGTCTTTTCCAGCCTGCTGGAGGCACAGTCCCCTCAGACCTCGGGCAGCCCCGGAGACATCTCAGGCTATGGCAAAGTGCTGAGCAAAGGTCTGGCTGAGCTGTGGCTGGTGAAATCCAGGTGTGTGGAGGCAGCAGGGCAGCACACCCTGTGTCAGAGCCTGCTGCACTTGGCCGACACCGGTGGGTGCCCGCTCCCGGCACGGCAGGTCCCAAATGTGAGCAGCGTGCCCGAATTCCTCTGCTGCACGTAATGACTGCTTGAGATCAAAGCTCACGTGCTGGATATACACAGGAAGCAATGAGGTTTTCCCTTCAAAATAGCAGTGTAATTAAAAAAAATAATAATATAAAATTGTAGCTAACTCTACTTTGCCCCAGTGAGCAGGTCTTCCAAATGCTCACATATGTGACTGATCTAAGAGGTCTCTGATGTTACACCGCTCAACAGATGGTTTACATTTTTCTGAATCACTGATTCCTGTTTCATGTCTGGGCAGAATTACCTTAAGGTGAGCAACTGAAAGGCAAAAAAGCGAAAAGCCAGTTCTGCTGTGATGGAGCCAGGGGCCCCAACCCAGCTCTGCACCGCAGAGGGGCCCAGCAGGAGCGTGGCTGTCACTGCACTGCACAGGTGGCACAGGGACAGTCCCCCAGCTGTAACACCAGCAGGATTCAAGGTCCTGTCTCCAAACAGGCTCCTCCACTCACTGAGAGACTTCCGAGTGCTTCTTCCATCTGTAGCTCACCTTTCCTTTTTGCTATTCCCTCAACAATGGTGCTGCAGAAGCTTCTTTAGGTTCATGAATGTTGAGCCCTTGGTATAGCTGCAGATTTTTAACCCAGAGTCTTTTCTAGGGATGCTACACCCTATCTCTGGCTTCAGGGTGCTGGGCTCTCCATAAGCACAGGAGGAGCTGCTTTGCCCTGAGAGCAAGCAGTCCCTGGTTTTTGAAGATTTCTAAGTGAGAGAGAACAGATTTATTTCCACCAGCTAGTGATGCTCATGCTCCCCCCACCTCACTTTGCCATTCAGTAAATCGATCTCAGGGTAATTACCATTCAGCCAGAAGATCATGTTGCTCCTCAACCAAAAATCACCTCTAGCAGCATTAGCAACAACATCCCCTCTGGATGGTTGGATGGTTCGTCTCACCTGGAAGAGTAAGGAGATGGCACTTCTGGGGATCTCCTGTACAATTCATTTATTTTCTGGTCAATCCTCAAAGCATTTGCTCCTCCCTCTGGGCAGCCTGGGAATGATAGGTGCAGGTTAGCTCAAGGAGACACTTCAGGGAGAGCGAAGTGAGGCATGGGGAAACCAAGCGCCTGTTGTACAGATGTTGTAGTGCAGTAGGTGATAGAGCTTGGCTGGGCTTTTCCACTCAAAACCACCCCCTTCCTCCTTCCCTCTGTGTTTACTACTGTCTCAGGACATCCTTGTCAGGGGTCAAGCTCTTCCCAGCATCCATCGGCATCGAGTGCCCAGTGTAAGTGCTAACAAGCTTTTGCCACGCTGCAACATGAAGACAGCTTCCCACGACAGCTGCCCAGGAGCCAGCAGCTGCCTCCAAATGCCCTGCTCAAACTCCAGGAGAGGTTTTTGTGCCAGCTCATCGGGGAGGTGCGGAGGGATGGCTCTCCAGGAGTCCCACTACCTTCCTCCTTGCCTGAGAGCAGAAACCACCATCTGTCTTTGCCACGCTTTTTGATTCCCAGGCCAACTTAAATGCTGGGTGAGTTATAAAATAAAATACAGTAGGAGACAAGCATCTCCCAGCCCTCCTGTGGGTGTCTGCAACAAAAGATCAGGTTGGTTTCCCAGCTGAACAACTATTTGATATTACCATTATAGTATTGCTTCTCCTTTCTAAGCTCTCCTCTTTCTCCACTTCCAGTATCTCTCTGTTTTAGACTCGGAGAAACAAATCTGGGGTGAAATAATTATATCTCTACAGCTACCATCCTCTAACGGGTTGAAAAGGAAGCTGTTTGGAGATGGATCGTTGACATCTTTGCCTCCTCATTGCAATTATGCATTTCTTGAAATCAAGAACAGTCTCTACTCCAAACACCTCCATGGCAGTACTGGGGGGGCTGTCAGTTGACTTTCAAGTCACCTTTCCGTGTGAGCAGTGGTGGTGACAGCAAAAGTACCTGCTCTGGTTTCCCGTCTCATAAAATGCCGCCACGCGGCACTTCTTTTTTCTTGAGTAACCTACTTAAGCCAACGTGCAGAAAAGACAGCAGGATCTCTGCAGTGCCAAACGAGCCAGTGGAAGGAATTGCTTTGGTTGGAAGCCATCACGTGAGGCAAAGCTGGTTCAAGATGCTCTGTGTCCGAGTTACTGGAGTGTTGCCCCATCAGTTACAAACAAATGCAAGCACTTGCTAAAAACACACAATTGTGAGTGAGGGTTTAGTCCGATGTTTCAGCCTGGTTTTTGTTTTAGGCACTAAAATGAGAAGAGGAACCACCAGGGGAAGCAGGATCAGAGCTATGGGCACATCCCTGGAGCAGGTTGAGCCATCCACCTTGGTCTCTCCTGGACCCCATATAAAAGCATCATTAGAGTTGTGAAGCTCAGCGGTGGGTTGAATAATTTCCTGAACTATGTTTGCAATTCCTCATCCTAAAAGAGATTGTGAGGGGTGGGAGATAAAGCTAATGAGGAAATAATTTCTTCCAAAAGAAGGGCTTTGCATGGCTTTACAAAGTGCAGAGCAGGTCTTTCCAGCTTCTTCTAAAGCATCAATCATTGGCCAAGGCTGGTAGGTATCAGCCTGGAGAAACATCTGTCCCAAATAAGTTTCCCAATGTTACTCAGATAAATGGAGCCATTTTATCAGTGAGCTCAATTTCTCCCAATCCAGAAAGCAAATTACTAGGAATACACTACTCATAACCATGTGCTGGCTCTCACAGGAGAAAAAGATGCCTATAAATACAGAGTTCAGAAGAATAAGCGAGAGCAGAATTATTTCCAATGGAAGCAGCACGGGGAGCGGTGAGCAGCTCTGGCTGAAAGGCTCAGGGACAGCTAAGACTGCACTGCAGGGTCAAGGGACAGAAATCTTGGACCATTCCAAACCAGCAAGGGCAAGAGAAGCGGGACTGGGGAGGGGGTGGCTGGGAGAGACCCTGGGTGGTGTGCATGGAGCAGGGTCTGGACTCACCGCCCCCCAGCTGAGTCACGGCTCCTGCTGGTGCGAGACAGCGC
>VWZY01012409.1:381058-393423 GCA_013399075.1 Chloroceryle aenea | reverse complement strand
GATAAGCGTTCGATGGGATTCTGAGCCAGAGATCCAGTGCTGACAGCATTAAATTAAACATCAGGAAACGTAGCACGCTGTACAAGAAAGCCTGGGAGAGGAGCAGTGCAGGGAGCGATTGCATTATTTAGAGTTTCTTTTTTCCCCTCAGTTTTGAATGCCTGAGGAAGAAGCAGCATGAGGTGCTTAGAGGGGGANCAGCGTGGTCGGACTCTGCATTTGCAATGCCTGCCTGCTCCCGCTGCCTGCTCCTTCTACATGGATTTCTCCATCCAGCCTCTGACTCACTGCACTCCAGCTGCTTTCCGCCGGCAGCCAGAAGCCCTGACAGTCCCGTTCCACACCGGGCTGGAGCCCCGGGGCAGGGCATCACCTACTCCATCCCTTACCCCAGAGCGATCTGGGGGGCCTGTGAGACGGTTCCCCACGGAATAGAGCGCCCCAGTGCTCTGGTGCTCTGATGGAGTGGAAGGGCCCTGAATCTGCCTTCAGCCTCCATGAAGATCCAAAGCATTCATCTGCTTCAGCTTCTCACAGCTGCCTGTGGACCTCAGGGCCTTGGGCAAGGTCACAGGACTGGGAGCACAGGGCTTTCCCACGGCCTTGGAGCAGCAGAAAGCAGGACCAAGCCGCCCTGGAACTGAGTCTGACAACTTTTACCTTGAAGGATGATGTTTTGCTTCTACCCCAACACTTTCTGATTAAGACCAAAAAAAAAATTCAATATATATATAGGTGTATCAGGACTGAGAGCAGGGAAAACTGCAGCTAAGCAGTGCCAGTTGCCTCGGGGCTTTCAGTCCAGAGCATCTTGCTCAGCCTGAGCCACGTTGTCCGGGATGTGAAGGGGCAGTCTCATGATAGGAGGGGGTTTGGAACACGTTAGCTAGCACTCCTGTCAGACCTTGCAGGGAGAGGCATGCTTTATGTCTTCCTAAGAACCTAATTTAAAACGCAAGGATGCACTGAAAAAAAAACTATTTTGGAAGATTTTAAAGAACAGCATGAACTAGAAAAACAGCTGCCAAAATTAATTTCCATCATTAAAAATCAGCACTGATGAGAGCCATCTTAGATCAAATAATTTATTTAGTAATTCCATGTAAACACTTCAGATTTACTAGCAAATACAATGCTTGCTGTTCTTTTAAATAGATCATTCAAAAAATAAGAATCTATTATTAATGGCAGGTTGACTAGAGATCTCCATACTACTGTACAATAAGGAATTTGTTTTCTAATGGATTTAACATCTCATTTTTTCTTGTTCTGCATTTGCTTTACACAAAGCCCAAAGGACACACGTTTGAACTGCTCCCTGACGATGCCACTGCGGGTCGGGGTGTTTTGGGGAACGTACGCAGGCAAATCCTCCCATCCTGGCATTGGTATAAGCTGATGTGAGAGTGGGATGGCAGAACTTGCGTGAACACTGTTCACAAACACATGCCAGAAACCAGAAAATGAACAGTGGAGAAGTTCTCTTTGGGATGTATAAAAGCAACGAACTCCATTGTTGGCATTTACTTATCAACACAGCAGTACACATACACGTATCCACAGTCTCGGAAAAGCATCCTATGAGCTGGAGAAAGCAGTGGTTCTGAGGCTTGGTACACCAGTGCACTAAAACCAAAAGAATGATACCTTCTTACATAGTCAAATGAAAAATAAATATCTTTATTTGCTGCCTACTTTATTTCAGTTTTCAAATAAGTTTTAAATAAATCTGTACAAAGTATACTGTTACAGTATATATTCGTAAGTTAACTGAAATGCCTAAGTATAACAACACTACAATAAAGCAGTATAGATTGGCACATCTCTAATAAAGATTAACTTTTACACTCAAAAATTACCAACTGTTGTGAAAACCCTTCATAGATTTTTGGTATTTTTATGCAAGTTACGTTGCAAACGTATTACAAACCAATTCTCCCCTGCCTTAAAAAGAAAATCCCTTCTAATGGTTTTTCAGAGAATGTGAACATCTTTATGCTGTTAAAGGGACACCATCAGGCTAAAAGAGAGAGAGAGAGATTTATAAAAAAAACAAAAGCAAAAACTTTGGTCAAAAACTGGCAAGTTTTAGACCTTGAGCTCTTTCACCCATCTCCCCGAGCTCCAGTGCAGTCGGTGCCAGGGATGGCAGCACCGGGACTGACCGGAGAGACTCCTTCTCCTGTTCCCACCCATGCCCTGGCTGCAGGGATGCAAACTGCTGTGGGAATGCCTCCAGCCAAACCCAAACCAGCAAGAAAAGGATTTTTTTTTCCCTTAGTGATTAAAAAGGAATCAAGATAACGTGCACCAGGGGTGAGTTTTGCTTTTTTTTTTTTTTTCTCCCCTACAAGGATCTAAAATCGATCTGACAGTGTCCCTTTGCTCAAAATAAAACCTGCTGTACTCTGTGGATTAGGTATTGAAGCAAACTTCTTCACAGGGTGAAAGACCCAGGTGCATTTCAAACTTCAAATGCAACTGCAGTTGTTAGATTCATGAGCTCTTGAAACCTTCTAGTATTTCATTAAGTAATTCCAGACTGGGAAGGGGATAAATACTACAGAATAAGAGTTAGAGTTTTCTCTTTTAATCTTCCAATGATATATTAAATCCTTGTTTACATGCTGAAAGTTAATCTTCCATTAGAATGTAATGCAATATTGGCTGCAACATAAACCTATAAATAAATCAACTACCATAGATTAAACTCTGTTAAATAGTTCTAAGTTAATAAAATATTGACAGTATTATAAAATTACAGTATTTACAATTTAAAAAAAAAATAAATCTAGACTGATATATACCTTTAACAGATCTCTTCTCCAATTTGGGATTGCAACGGAATTATGAATATAGGAACAATTGATTAGAAAGTTGCATTGCAATTATCATTTTTCCATTAGAGCTAGAGAGGGTAATCTACCACTGCCTTTGGAAAAAAAAAAAAAGAAAAGTGACTTCTGATGGTGGGGTGTAGCTTTTGAGTACCAAACTGGTAACGGGAGTCCTCCGCAAGACGTCTGAAGATAATGTAGGACCAGCCTCAATTGCTCAGATTAAAGTTGTATTACAGAACTGCCAGCAATCAGAACCACCCAGGCTGCAAGAGGGGAGGAAAGGTAGTTTTCAGCTCAAAGTGCACAGCTGGAAGGGCTCCCTTCACTCTGGGCTCCAGCTAAGGCTGCGGGAGTTTCCATCTGCACTCAGAAACTGCAAAAAACCCTCATCTTTTGGGTTCATTAGGAGGAAATCAGGCGCTGGTGCTCCTTAAAGGGACATCGTTAGGTTGCAGCGATGCCAAAAAAGCTCATGCCAACCACGTACGATAAAAATCAGGCTAGGCATTTGAGCTGCTCTTTGGCTTGCTTTTTTAAGAGGTTGTGGTGTTTTGGGGGGTTGGGTCTGTGTCTTTGGGTAGTTTGTTTTGTGTTTTTTTTTGTTATATAATTATTTTTTTTAATTTTGTTTGCTTGGGATAAAAAAATTGGCTGGAACCATACAGTCAACTCATTTTCTATTCCTTGCCAGCTTCTGCTTCTTGAGTATTAGCATAACGCAGTGCTGTTTGGGTCACAAACACTTGTGGAAAAAAAAAACAACCCAAAACAAAAGAAAAGGAGGCTCCAGTGCTCCCAAGTTGATTTGTCTTGGTATAGACCAAAACTCTGAAAAAATGACCTGAAGTGATTCCCCCCCTGAAAAAGCATCAGCTGCTTTTGGGTTCCTAGACACCCAGCAATGTCCTTTTAAGGATCAGACTTTTTATTTGCCTTTTCTCCCAGCCTTGAAAGAAGAGATTACAATGAGTTTAGGAAAGGTAACGTTCAAATTCTCACCCTCCTCCCCCTGTCACAACTCCTTTCTGGAAGTAAACTAGAAAATAATGGTGGGAAAAAAAACTCTTTCCAATTCCTTTCCCACCCGTCCCTCCCCCAGTCCTGCTCACTGTAAAAGAGAAATGGCATTTTTTAGTGTATATTTCTGGATAAATCATTTTCTCAGCCCCAAGCCTGAAGATGCTTGTGAGAGACCTACCTGCAGGCTTTGGAGATGTGTGGCAATTTATGCATTTGCAGGGGTTTCTACCAGTTCCCGTAGAGGGCAGCCGGGAACACCTCTGTCCTTACAAGCTGGCTTTCAAATGGTAAAAGAATAATTTGTAAACTCGGGTCTACGTTACCAACAGAAGGCTCTAGGTCCTGCGGGCTCCAGTTCCCAGAGATGCAGAGCAGGAAAACTAGAAAGAAAACTCGGTACCTTTCAATCACCTGATGGGTTGTACCGGGGGGGAGCGGGGAATGAGAGAGACAAAATGACAACTGACCTTATAAACAAAGGTATGTTTAGGGCTTCTGGTTTCAGGAATAAACCGATATTTACTGGTAAAAGTCTGCCAAAAAACAAACAAACAAAAGAAACACAGGATTACTGGTAAATATTGGTTTATGTGGAGAAGTTAAAAAAAAGAAGTCATCGTGCTCCTGATCTCCACGTGCTCCTGGGCAGGAGCCGAGAACTGCCCCGTGGCATCTCTACACTCAGCAGCATCTTTGGCACCCGGACACCTCAAACCAGAAGCCTTTTGTTGAGAGGAAAGTTGTGTTTCTTTCCTTTACTCCCCTTAAACTACGCGTTTCTTTCTGGACTGCCCCCCACCCTCTTCCGCAAGGCTGGTCCTACAGGGATTTGGCTCAGGAGATGGAAAGTCTTCTTCTGAAACCACTTGGAAATGAATTTGTACATAATATGGTATCTTATCACTAAGGCTGCTGGTGCCTGAGCCTCGTCTGCTCCCTGAGATACCATAAAATATACAAGACTGAGAGTATATTTTAAATAAAGCATTTTCTTATAAGTGGCATAAACCCATTTGTTTTATTTACATGCTTATTTATTTCCAAAAATAGAGTTGGTCCACATTGGACAAGAGAAATCAAGAAGCCATACAGCAGAAGACTTAAAAGTCCAACATTTAACCAAAGTACAATGAAATTCCAGAAGTCTGTGGCTGACTTGAACCACAGAAACATACACGAGTCACACAGACATTTGTACATAGAGCATTATATTACCAATAATATTTGCAAACATGAGGTAAAGATGGCTAGAAACCCAGCAGACTGAACCAGGGGTCACGGCTGAACAGAAGCGGGTGGCCATCACTACCGTGGGGAAACACAACTCCCCAGAGATTTTGCTTCGCTTTTTGTTTTGGTTTTTTGTTTGTTTTTGTTTTGTTTCATTTTTTTTTCTTGAACTGACAAAAATCCTAATTTTTCTGCCTTGGGGATCAAAATTGAGGACATGGTGAAAGCCAACCACACGTAGCTCCCTAAACGCACGCTTGAGCAGCTGGGCAATGCGCGGGCAGCATCACTCCCAGATGATGCTGGGGGTCTTGTACCCATGAAGATGCAAGGAAGGTGACAGAGCGCAGGTGCCAAATGCCACTGGCAACCCCTGGGGTGGGCTGTGCCAGGGCTGAGCTCCTCTTGGAGGACAAAAGCCCAGCCTAAAAACCATCGGGTCTGATGCCGACGCAGGGCCGATCTGCAGGGCAGGACCCCTGTCCCGTCCACCCAGACAGACCGACCCTGCCCGCTGCTACCTGGCCTTAAAGATCACCTGGAAAAGGAAAAGTAGGTATTTATACCCTTGTGGTGTGCTGCGAGGTGTCTGAAAAGGGTTTAGATGGGTTTTGTCTGGAAAGCCAGGACTTCCCTCCCTTGCCATGGGCATTAATAATCCCAGTCCCATCTGCCTTTTCCCCAAGATCACCAATAATCAATCCAGCCTGAACACACCTATGGTATCAGAGGGTGTGCCAACACTGGACAGATGAGGGAAGTGATTTTTACTCAAAGAATTTAACTTTTTCACATTAAAAAACAACAACAAAATGCTCAGAGGCGTGAATGACAGCAGAGAGAAAAAAAAAAAGAAATTGAAAAGATGCACTCTCCCATCTCTGTGTTATGGCCTGGTTTATCTAGGGGATTCCACGGACCTCACCCGGATAATATCTCTGTGTCTCCAAAGGTTGGAAAACTAGATTTAAATCTGTATGTTCTGCAGGGAATCACAGCGAGTAAAAGGGGGAAGACAGTTGTTACACTCCTGGTACTTCCACAACCAAGCCCCTGTACGGGGTAGAACCACATGAAAAGGGTATAAATGAATTTTCCTTTTTCAAGTCATCTTTGACACTCACAATATTAAGCCTAGTCCAATGTGAATGCTAGTATAGAGCTAATTTACAGAATACCAACGATAATTATCTGTACCTAACAGGATTTAAAGGCAAGTATACTCAGTACATTTAGAAAAAAATACTATTACCAAAATGCCAGACCTTTGACAGCAGTTAAAACAGAAGCAGCCGTGCAGTTTTCTATGTGGACGGACAGCCTTTAGCTATTATCATCTGAGCCTGTAACATACAACTTTATCTTCTGAGTTGTCTTCTAGAACGTTTCTAATCTCAGATGTGAAATACATTTCTAAAAAGGGATGGGCCTGATCCCGTGCAGTTGGGTAGGTACAACACTCCCCAATGAACCTCAAAGCCCAAGTTCCTAAAGAGAGAGCACAAGAGATTTTTTTTTCTTTTTTTTTTTCTTACATCAAATAACTACCATGCAAGCATACCACGACACTTTTAGATTAGGTACTTCAAAGTCGGCTGGTATAATTTAACTAGAAGTGAGCAATCTTATGAAATTAGTATTTCTAGGGGGAGGGGACAAAGGTTGTGCCCAGTGACAACCACCAGATTACCACGGGAAAACAGCGCAGGGACACCGTGGGGGTCTAAGGAACTGTGTTACAGGAGAGTTCACGCACAGCAGCCCCGCAGACCTTGGCACGTCCATCCGTAATATGCCGTTATTTTCTAAGGCAGTCTCTACACCTTCACTTCAATTTGGTTTTGCTACCCAGAATCAGATATTCTTCCTGAACGAGCAAATCCCTCAGAGGCCAGCAATATTGGTGGAGCATTAAAAATTGCCTTTTTTTTGTTTGTTTGTTTTTTTTTACCCCCCCTTGCCTTTGCCTTGCATTTCCCAGGGTCAGCCTCCAGCACTGTATGCTCACAGGACCAGACGTTATCATGCTCTTCTCAGATTTCCAGTCAAGGCCAGGCTGAAGTCACTTCTCTACTATAAACCAACCACTCTGCTCTTCTAATTGCCAGTTCTTACATTTAAACACTAACTCTAATCCGAAGCCTGCAGGTGCCTGCAGTTAACCTGCTTCTATTGCAAAAGCTGGTATTTTATTCATTGGTACTATGACCTACAGAAGACAGGGAAGGTAAGCAAAACCAGGGTATTTGCCATGACTTCTAGACTTTTAAGAAGCCTAAAACTAAGCTAGAGCAGCAAAGGGTTGCTCTAGCTCACACCAGTTAGCTGTGGGTCCTCTTAAGTCTCGTGGAAAGAGAGGTAACAGGTCTGCACACATCCACACACACGACCAAAAATTGCCTTTTTTGTTAGACGAGACCTGGAAAATGTTGACCAAACCCCTCTCCCCACCCCTTTCCTTTCTGCCCATTGTTAAACACAAAACCTTGTAGGTTTTTCTTGGTAAGAACAAAAGAAAACAGAGCATACCCACAACATTAGTTGCTGAGGCATGCTCTGGGATCTGGCAGACCTGCAAGTCGAGCTCAGGAATTTGAACTGGGGGTGTCACATCACAGGAGAAATCTAGATGCCATGCTGCCCAGTATTCTGGGCTTGTTTCTCCTTGTCGGTCAACCAGACTTTGCAGCCTGGGCCTAGATGTGCTTGCCAGAAAAGTCCAATGAAAATCAACTCTTCTCCACCTGGTAACTTTAGTTTCAATGACTCTCTATTTTCCAGAGGAAACTCCTTTGCTTAAAGGCTGAAGATCTACTCAAGATGCAGACTTGGAAGCCTTTGCTCACCATCTACATCTAGACTTCTGTCTACCTTGTGCTGCCTAAGTGATGAACTTCAGCTGCAACCAAAGGACTCCGTGATATTGATCTTTTCATTACAAGCATCATCTTTAATACCTTCCTGGAAGGATTTGATAAAAACCTTTTCAATAAAGACCAGTTGATTCTCCACCTCCTGCTGTTTGTCAACATGTTCAGAGATTCTGGTAGATCACCCAGAATACAAGATTGATCAGAAAATTACAGAATGGTTTGGGTTGGAAGAGACCTTCAAAGACCACCTAGTCCAGTCTCCTTTTGCAGAAAGTATGTTGCTTCCAACCTATTGAATACTGAAGAGTTACAGCATTTCAGTTTCTCCTTCTCAAACGACTTTAGGGATGCTGATCTGCAATTTCAAGTGCCCCATGTAATACTTTAATTAAAAAAATAATAATCCAACATTAGGATGTTATCTAGACATGAATTATACCAAGCGATTTTTAACAGCCCTATTTTTGCTAGCGACTTTAGCATCTTGGTCTCAAGCTCTTTTAAAACTCCTCAGTAAACCTGTTGCTCTTCCACTTGAATTTACTGCTTTGCTCCAACATCTCTGGCTCAAACACCCAAGTTTGAGAGGGAGGCTCCTTATCTTTACCATCCAAAAGGACTAGGTGATGGATAGGCAGGCTCCCAAACATGGCCTGTGCTGCAGAGTGCTGTGAAGAAGTCACTTAAGTAATATGAAGTAGCGCAGAAAATGAACTGTGACTTTAGTCCTGCATGCTGAGATTTTCTCCCCAGCCTTCCCTCTGATGTACTTAAGGCAGCATTTGCTCCCTGAGGCCCCTGACTCTTCAAAGCTCATCCTAAACAGCTTAATTTCCAGATCACGGGTCTCCTGCCGCACACAGGGCTCCATCAGGCTGCTTTGCAAGAGCTGGATTTCTGTCTTTCACTGGATTGCAGAAGCCCCTTCCTTTCTAACTCTGTTACTTGATAGCTTTGTAACTATTTTACTTTGTAACTGATTTCCACTTCAGCTGTGAAGCTTCTTCATGACACAGCTCTGCCTAACTTGGATATTTGTAACCTTTCCAGGCTATGGGGCTGCCTTGGTAAGTCTAAGGACTTCACTTTTGTTATCTTCCTCCCTGCACTATTTTATAACACAGGATTCAGTTTTAGTCCAGCGCCTTCCACCCTTGAGGATGCTGAACCTGTAATTGTACTGTGGTCACTGCTCTTTATTGGCTCAATGGTAATTTTATCTTGAACCGGTTCTTACATTTTGTTCCTAAATCAAGACCAACTCTATACCAGGCTGTTACAACAAAAGATCCTTCTAAGTAAATCAAGATGTTTGTTCAACGAAGTATTAGCCAGCTCCTTCCCAAACAATCCCGCCAGATACCGTGGACATAATCAAATTTACTTTTTCTTACAGGTTTATGAAGATGCATGAGCCTGGTTTTCTCTGCGGCCCCATGAAATCCATAACCTTCTCCTAGTCTGGAATGGAACATTTTCTAATACCTCCATGTCATTAAAATATGGGCTTTATAGCCAACATAAAATTGGCTGTGTGGTCATCACTACTCTAATTTCCTCTTAGATCTTATGGCTACTTTTAGATCTAGGGCTCTTTCCCACCTTTATGACCGAGCATGCTTACTTGGTAAGTAAAGGCAGGTAATGTATTTTCATCACCCCCACCCCATGTTTCCATCAGACCAGCTGTGCTGAGCTCTTTTTACCTTGCTGAGCAGTCTACAACAACTATTTTTTTTCATGTTTCCACACTGGCATAGAGACATTTTTCTTGTTTGGACCACACACCCACTTCTTACCCCAACCCACAGCCCAACAGCTGGTTGCTCCTCCTGCATACACAAATCCGCTCTTAACCTCATTGTACCCTGTGCCAAAAAGTCACCCCTTGCCTTCCAGGAGAAGCGGGTACGTGTTCTTTTTCCCATGACTCCCGTTCAGCACCTTTGCCCAAGCCCTGACAGCCTCACCCTTCCACCAGCACTGTGTTCAGTCTGCCCTCCCAAAACCCTGTCCACTTTCTGTGCCACCATTCTAGGGATGCTTCAGCTGAAGTGTAAACCAGCCCACGCTGCCAATATGTCCTAAATTCTGTCTCCTTGCCAAGCACCCAAATTTAGCTTCTGAAGTACCTGAGCTTCAAGGGTGACAGCCCCAGGCTTGCCCCAAGCACTCTGATATCTTCCAGGTACTACTTGTCCACTCAACAGGCAACTCATCAGATGGCTTTCCTGATCATCAGGAGCAGAACCTGTATTTCCCATGACCAAATTCTCTGCCATCCAAACCTCTGCAGCTTCTGGCGGCATCTCCAGCACAAAGAACAACTCCTCAACCAAGGCTTTAGCATGAAATTATAAATGATCCCTTTAATCCATTCCAGTTGCAAGTCAACCTTCCACCAATAAAAGGCAAGGCAGCCAGTGCTGATGCAAGAGGATGGACCATGACCATCTGCAAATGATTTAATGTCATCTCCTCCGCACCAGCTCAGAGACTTGGGCCTCAAGATGCTTTCTGGAGCTTGAAGTGCCTTCACTTGTTGCACTGTAGAGTATTTTGTCAGGAGATAATCTGCACTCGTACGAGCAGTTCCCAGTGCAATTAAGCTAATGTTCTTTGATTCCCATCATTTAGCCAGGATTTTTACTTTATGACCATATAAAGTCCATCTTTAAACTAAAACCAGACTGACTGTTAATGGATCCTTTTTTTTAATTACTTTACACCACCAATTAGAGACTTTCATTGGACAAGATAAGTTACATATGGCCTTGCAGGAGCCTGCAAGGAATCACTTTCTATGACTTTTATTGACAGTTGCAGCTCAGAAGCCAAGTTTTGTTGTTTTTTTAAAAGATCGAATGAACCTCTGAACACAGCACTGTCAAGAGACCTACCCACAAACCAAACTGTTTGCACGCATGAAAGCAGAGATGACAATTACATGAATTTGAAGTGCCTAGTTTAGAATTATTATTGCCAGAAGATAATCCAAAGCCTCTAAGTCTCCATTTTGCTCCGAGACCAGCCTGGTTGTCCTTTGGTAGTCCCTGGCAATGGTGATCCTACCGTCATTTATTATTTAAACAAAATAATATCTTTAAGAAAAAGACATGCTGACCCCATTTATAACTCTGTACTTGAAAGACATTGACTTCTTCACCTCTGGTGCTGCTCACACAACAGTTTTCTTAAGTTGTCCTGCCCACACAGTTCCTGATAAGCCAATGCTACATTGCCAGCTCTCCTCAGCACCACCCGAGTGGGAGGTTTAAATACCACATTTCATGAAATCCTTTAGCCATGCCTCCTAGCCCTGGCATTTCTTGAAGCACTGACAGATCAGCAAGCTTTCACAGTCCACCTATAAGTGAGACAGGACCTGCTTCTGTTGGACCAAGGCAGAAGAGAGGAGCTGGCCCTTGAAAACCCAGCACCCACCTCTTGACCCCCACGTGAGTCTTGAGGAGTCTGGACCAGCTGATGCCAGGGTGCTGATGCACATCTCCAAGAAGCCGCTGGCTTTGAGCCCCTCTGCCCATAGTAAATACCCGAGCAAAACACAAGCCCAGCAAAAGCAAATTCCAAACTTCAGGAGACTACAAGAGGCTTGTATCACACCATAAACTATTGTGCAACTGGGACAGAGCACAGAGAAATGAAACTTATTCCCTAGTGAGACACTACAGCAAGCCCAGCCTAAGGCAGAGAGAGAGAGACCAGTGTGACTAACCCTCAAATGACGACGCTGCTCTGAGATGTCCTATCCAAACAGGTACTGCCCAGATGCACAAACACTTTCCTGCACTTTGGCACACAACAGTAACACAGGTCCCCAGCTCTAACCAGTTAGAAGAGCAAAATCCACCCCTCTTTGTCCAGGGCTAACATACAAGCTGGAGGGCACCGCAGATACGATGAGCACCCAGTGATCAGATGTCACACATCAAGACATTCACCAACAACCAAAGAAATGCCACTGTTCATCTTCTCCATCCTCAGCTCCCAACAGTATAAGTCACCCAGGTGTATATCTTACATAGACTTAGCCTCCTCCAGATGCTTCTGTGATGCCTGCACCTTCACCTTCACCTCAGAACCAGCCACATCAGATCACACAGGGTAGCTGAAAACTCACCAGCAGTGGTCAGCCCCACAGCAGAGACCCGACAGTTGCGTGTCTTTGCACACCAGCCCTGAAGCCCCTGCGCCTGTGCTGGCCCACCCTAGAGCAACTGTGCATCTCACCAGCAGATTGATGACTTGTCTCCCAGAGCCCAGGCTCAGCTCCCAGACCCTCCTGCAAGCATGACAGTGGCACCTCCCAGCTGAAACCACTGACGTGTGTTAGCGAGACAGAATCTCTTGTGGGAGCTGCCACACAGTCTCTGCACCACGT
>VWZY01012409.1:352624-368484 GCA_013399075.1 Chloroceryle aenea | reverse complement strand
CCCTCCAAGATCCCCTCGCAGGTGACCAGTTTGGTTTCTATGAAACTGCTGTTTTCTGCTGGGTGTTGGAGGAGATCTCTTCGCTTCCCCTCCTTGTTACCAATCCCTGGATGCTGAATCCCGAATCCCACGCCAGCTCCAGCACCCAGTAAGGATGTTTACTCCTGGTCCTGCGGGCTGGGATGCGAACAGGCAGGCTGGGTTTGACTGAATGTCCCCTCTCTCCCTGCTGCTTCCAGGACAGCGAGTGCTGGCTTGTGGGGAGGACATCAATCTGCCTTGAGCATCCCAAAACCCTGCAAGTGTTACACAAGGCAGTCATGCTCCGAGGCGGATTTTGTGGTGGCCCATGGGATGTGCTCTGTGCTGGAAAAAATAACCTGTGTGTTTATCGAGGAGAAAGAGAGTAAATTGCTGAGACTCTGCACGTCTTCAATGTTGCTTAGACATCATGGGAGGAACCCCCGCTCTGCCCCATCGTTATGATCAAAGCCGTGATTATTAGTGACCGCACGGCTGAGAACGAAAAATACCTAGAGAGGAAACCAGTTTCCTTTCACTCCAGCAGCGATGGTTTCGGAGCTGAGCTGCAGCTCACCAGCTGCCGGCAGCTGTCTGCCGGCCGGCAGAAATGCCCCGGGTGCCTGGGACGCACGGCGCTGTGCACGGGCTACTCTTCATTTTCAGCCCGCCCGAATGTGAGACCCCTCCCGGTGGGTCCCCAGCACGGGAACTGCACAGCCGGGCCCACATCGCCGCGCTGCACCCCGGTGACGGCCTGGGGCTGATGTTCTGGCGGTCCCCCCCCTCGATTTGCTCCTTTTATCCCGAAGACAAAGGACATTAAATGGCTTTAACTGAAGCCTAAGCATGACGCCTCTTGCTAACGCCAGCGGGTATCCTCGGGGAGTCTAAACCGCTGCTTGGTACAGGCGGTACAGCTGGGAATATAAAACTGCCGAGGAAACGCATTTGATGAAAACCCGGCACCCAGGAAGCAAGTGGCTGGCCTGTCTCTGAGAATGGCTGGTCGTGGTGCTGCTGGTCAAGCACAGCCCACAGCAGAGGTTATTTTTCCTCCCCAGTGCAGGCCAGCGTTACTGCTTTCAGAGTGGGTGGGCTCCAGATGGACACTGGTGATCCTAGGAACAGACCTGCCAATGTTTCTCCTTTGGTGGGATGGCGTTGGTGGGACCCTGCTTCCCCGATGTAATTTTGTGTTGCTTGTCACAGCAGCTACCTAATACTCTGAGTTTCAGTCTGAATTTGACTTGAATCCAGGCATTTGCTTATTTAAGTAAATGGAACAATGGAAAAAATAAGTTTTTTCTTCCCCCTAGGTAATCTTTTTCAATAGGAGCTCCACCAGAGCAGCCCCCCCATCTGGCTGTGGCTGTGTCACAGAGAACTATGTTAGCCTGCCCAGCATTAATGACTGCTTGAATGAGGTGAGGTGCAGAACAGGATGGGTAGAGGTGATGGACAAATGCAGGAGCCAGGGGAATCTCTTCATACCTCACACAGTTACTGACGGCCAAAGAGTGGGTACGGATCTTTGCAGGGCCCTCCTCTGTTGCACGCTGCCCTCTGTTGCTGTTGCAGGCGTATCAGTATGTCCCGTATGTTTATCAGGCTTTGCATGGGGCTTCTTCTGTGGGTTCTGCTGATAAGCATCCGAGACCTCTTGCTCAGAAAATTAGAAATCTTTTCATCCCCAGATTGAATATATAAATGGCTTCTCTACAGCTCCATGCCTTTCGTCTTGGAGCTTTCACAGGGTATTCTCATGTTTTCTCCCCTTCCACAGGTCTCTCACAAGCAATTATATCCCCTTCAGCCCCTGCCTGGATAATCTAAATAAGACGAACTTCAGGTAGTTTCCTCTCATAAAAGAATCCCTCCTTTCTTTGACTGTTGCAGTTGTCCTTTATAGTGCGAGTTTCAGTTCCTCTGAAAGACAGTGGAGAACGTTTTCAGAGGCAGGGCTGTGATTTCAGGCTTAAGATCAACAGGCCTTTTGTTTTGAAATCCAATTCTGAAGGCTTTTAAGAACATATCTGATCACTACAGTGAGCATCTCAAAGTTTGGAGCCCAAGCCTGTTATTCAGCTACAAAACAACAACTCTGCTGACTCCAAGAACTTGTAGGAACATTTATAATCACAGGAGGGAATTTAAGAGCCATTCAAACAACAGATAAGATTAGTAACAAAAGTGACTGGGATGCAATTGTTCTTGTGCAAGTCAAAGAAAAGGCTGTCACACACGAGGACGTTGCCAAGAACAACGCATTCGAGTCGCTGAGCCATTCTTCTCCCATCCGCTGTCCAAATTCTCCTGCAGTCTTCCCAGATCTATTCAGGCTTAGTTGGGCAATCTGTTGGATTAAGAGGCAACTGAGTTTAGACTTACTCTTTGGACACAGCTTTTTTCCAGGATATGTTAGATCTTTGCCTTGGTCCAGTCCTTGTTCAGTGCTCCCACAATGGAAAAGGGAGCATATTCCGGTTCAGAGTGTTTCCTGAGCCACTATGGGACTTGGAACAATAAAGCAATCAAGGCAAAGTTGCCATTACCACCTCTTGGAGCTTGAGCAATTAGAAGGCAGTTACAGCCACGCAGCAATGTCTTAAGTTGTGCAAAGGCTTAGACCAGCCCCTGAACTGGAGTGTGTAATGAGAGGCTGAGACTTTCCTCTGCTTTCCATCTGGGACCTCTTCAGAGCGACAGGAGTTCAGTATGGTTTGTGCACTGTCTGTGAGGTGCTGGTTGCCTCGTGAACAAGCCCCATCGTGTGCAGTGGACAAGAAACTAGCACACTGCATATGTAAGTCATTTGCGAAGAAGGGAACGATGAACTGTGCACACAATAGAGTTCCTATTAGGCTTGTCGATCCTAATTAAAAAAATACTTCTCAATGAAAATTATTTATAAAAAGAAATCACAGTGACCCTAAATCAAATTATTTGTGAATGGGTTTTAGTCTCCCAGATCAGTTAAAACTCCTGTGTTAGTCACTGGATGTCATCCAAACTACATGCTGAATGAATAACATGTCTGCCAAATTTCTTTTTTTTTCACCCTCGCCTGGTTTGGCATAGGACAGTTAAAGTCATTTTTCTAAATATCTTTCAGAACATCAAGCAACTGTAAAATAACAATGGAAATGCTTGGCCACGGTTAACTACAGCCCTCCAGTTGTAACTGCTTCTCTCAAAAAAAAAAAAGTCACTCCGGTTCCTTTGATGATCTGTTTTGGGTGAGCCCTGAGGCAAGGTTTCCCCAGTGACAGCACTGGAGGGTCACTGCCAAGGGGCTGCCCTGCCAGGGAGCCTGGCTTCCAGATGTTCAGGAGTGGAGCACAGCTGGTCCAGCCTGACCCTGGATACAGGTTTTCTGCCTTTCTGTCCACCTGCTACAGACTGACATCCTGAGGACATACCAGCCATTCCCTGTCACAGCTCCATGGTGAGCTGTAAAGGCTCCTCTTTTGCTCACCCTTCAGAAAAACAAGGCGGGTGGAAATGGAGTCGGTGACAGCCTAATGTCAGAACAAGTTCTTGCTTCTTCTATCTGCAAAGATAAAGTGCTAATTCTTCTAAGCACCATACGAAGTCCCATCCAAGTGAATTAAGTTTGGGATGATTTTCATGATGGCTTGTTCCAATTATGAAGCGTGCTCTTTTCTCTGGACTGGCCTGCAGGTCTCCCCGCTACTCTTTTCTCAGCAAGCTGGCTCCCCCCTCACTGGGTCTTTTTCTGACCATGGAGGACACCAGACCACAAGAACTTAAAGGCTAGGATGTGAACCTGACTGTTTCTGCTGCGAGAGGACATAGTGAGTCCTCAGCTCTCAGGTGGGCTGGCTGCTGCCAGTGTGACAGAGTGCCAAAGGCACATCTCTGGGGTTTTGTTTACTTGGGTCTGAAAGGAAGACTTCTATACTCACACAACAAAGAGCAAACTCCAGCTGTGCAGGTCAGCCTACGCAGAACAGAGGGGAGCTCAGATTCATTACTGGACTGCAAATCATTGAAGCTGGTGAGTTTAAATGTCTCTGTGGTGGAAGCTCTTGCTGTATTCAGATAATGGTCCTCTCCTGTACCCACCTACTGATGTCACTGACTGTGGTTTTGAAACCTTGCTGCAGTCAGCACTGGCTAGTGGATGTGTTCAAGGCTTGTCCTAGCAACATAAGCTTACTGTAGAAGCTCAGGACCTGCCTGTTGGGTCCTGGGCACATATGTGTGTGTGTGAGTGAATGCAGCTCTGCAGGCACATACCTGATACCCAAAGCAATCATTTAGAAGGACACTGCACAAAACTAGGAATAGAGTGATACCTACTTGAAGGAGAGCAGAGGCACTGGAGCTGTGTGCACACATTTATTTAAGCATTTCCAACTCCCCTCCCTCCTAATTCCAAGGGACAAAAAGATGCCCTGGAAGCTCTCACTGATGTCTCACCAGACATAAGAAGGAAGGACCCAGAGGCATTTACACAGCTCCTCTTGCAGTGCAGGGGTATTTGGGGAGGTGTTGATAAATGCCTGCCTCTGTTCTTGGCCTCCCTTCTGGCTTGCAGGTGGTCCAGCCTCAGCACTACCACCATGGCTGTTGTCCAAGCTTGTTTTGAAATGCTTCATTGCCTTTTCTTTCCAGAGCTGTCCCAGTGCTGAGGCTGAGTGGGGAATTGCCCTGGAAGCAGATCCGTGCTCTCCTGGGCAGATGGGGGCTGCTGTGCAGATCCAGGAGGAGGGAAAGTTGCCCTCTTCAAAGCTTCTCCTAGAGGTTCATCATTGTTTTCCCAGCACCAGAACTTCAAGGGAGATGAGTGTCTTGTCCTGGAAAGAGCTCACCTGCGAGGTTTCCCTGCCATTGGGTATGCCAAAAAGGGCTTTTCCAAGTGAGATTGTGTGTATGGGTGGGGGTGGCCAGGATGGTAGCCCCTGCAAGCCTGGTGCCATCCCTGCCTCTCGTGTCCTTTCCTCTTCCCCTTTGTAGGCGTCTGCACACCTTCTTGGAGGGATGGCGAGGGACAGACAAAAGCTAGCAGGAGCCTTCTGTCTTTCTGAGTCTCACTCCAGGGTGGAAAGCCAAGTCATTTGTGCACGGCCAGGTGATCTGATGAAGGGGCAGAACCTGCTGAGGAGACCTGACTGGGGATTGAAAGCCTAGGATGCCTGCTCTTTGTGGCATAGTTGGATACTACCAGCTTGAGGATGTTGTCCCATAACTCATTTCAGTGTCTTGGGATTTTGCTGAAGGGGTGTTTAATTTAAAACCCCTCTGGACATAAACCAGACTCTTACTGTGGAGGCAACATCTCTTCACTTTGCCCTGCAAGATGCCTTGGGAAAAACTCTATAAAGGTACCAAGTCTCTTGATATTCTGGTTTCCCACGGTGCAAAAAGGGCTGCAGGTTCCACTCTGGCATAGTGTCAGCAAGGAAATACCTTCACTTCTGTGATGCAATTTCTTGGAGCAGGACAAAGTAAGGGTGATGTTTGCTGGGATGATTCTTGGTGTAAGAGAAAAGCACATTTCTGTACGCCAGTCTTAGAAGAGTGATGGCAACTGTGTGCCCTGGCAGCTCCCCTAGCACCTCAGGTATGTTTGGATCAGCTGCAGGCTCCAAGGATGTCTGCTGGTTGTATGCTTTTAGATCAGCAAGTCCCAGCCGGGGCTGTGCAAGCCCTGCAGTGCATGGGACGAGGAAAACAGTTGACTGAATCAGGCCAGGAGGAGGAGAAAACCACAGCAAATCCATGGTTCCCCAAAATCCTGCTGCTGGGGAGAGCAGGAATTGCCTGGAGCCAATGAGAAATACACCCAGCACAGCAAGAAATCTCCCTCCCTCCCTCCCTCCCCAGGGACGGTTAGGGTAGTTTCAAACTCTCACAGTGTTTCTACATAGAGGGGCTGGTTTGTTTTTATGGTTTACAACTGAGAATATTGCTTACGGAACAATTTTGGGAACTCATTAAAAAGCAAATTGTAGACCAGCCCTGATGTGATTGAGATAAAATGGTATGTAAGTGTGCAGGGAACATGAACATCTTCTCAATAATTATATTAAATTAATTGTTTTACAGCTGCTCTGCAAATACCGTGTGGCACAGGTAGGAAGACACGATACTCTGATCCCGCAAGGTTTGGACAGAGCAGGTGAGAGACTGCAGTGCGTGGAGCACCTGGTTTGTGTTAGAGAGGAAAGCTGTTTACAAAACAGGAGCATTAGCAAACTGTCTTTGCCAGAGCACTGGGGGTAGTCTGCTCTCAAAACAGCCACCACAGCCACCACAGCCCTTGTTCTTCCAAAACCAGAGCTGTGTCTGGAGAGGGAGTGGGGTCTGGCACATTTGAGGGACACCTTGTTCTGCACCAGAGCATGATGTGAAGTGGGAGAGAGGGTTATTTTTTTGCATCTCAGTATGAAAGGTCCAACAACAAATGGTCTAATAAAATTGCTGTTTTAATAAGATAAACTAAAAAGAAGGATATGTAATAGCTTGAAGGACCAAAAAGGAGGAACTTCTCCCCAAGGAAGGGCTATGTGCAGCACTGTAGGAAAATCCATCATGGGTCCATCTGATGCTACACGAACACAGGATGCCCCACATCTGAAGGGCTGCAAGATTTACTTCCTCTTGATTTTTTCTTTTTACTCTGCCTTATTAAGGTACTTTATCATGTCATTTGCTGTTAGGCCTTTCTCACAGAGACTGGGGAAACTCCTGCACCACCTCACCCCCTGCCCAGTGCAGACATGCCTTGGGAGTGTCCCAAGGAAGAGGGTGTGAGAGGGTCTTGGTGGGAGGGACTTGTGAAGGACCACTGCCCCCAGATCAGTGCTAGAGCTCCCTGCGAGATTTGGTTTCTGCTGTCTCTCTGGCTACCCCCAGCCCAGGGAGGTGGGAGGGATGTGAGGGAGCCCTGATATGAAGACGATCTGGGACCCTAACTCAGGTACTCCTGCATCTCCACATGAAGAAGTAACGACTCCCTACAAGGGGAACAAGCAGGAGTTACGTGCTGCATGTTGTGTCACAGCATCCATCATTTCTGCCCCAGTTAGGGACAAAGGCAAGTAGCCTTGCCAGACTGGTCATATATCCCAGAGTCACAGGGTTCTAGAAAGGGTGGTGGGATGGGAGCCCTGGGATGCCCCTAGCCAGTGCCTGCTTGCACCACAACTGTTGCCAGCACTAGGTCAGGATGACCATGGCCTCATTTGGCTTGGTGTCCTTAATCCCCAGTGATGGAATACTGCTGCCCCCACACTGTGCTCTCTCCAAGGGATACACCACCTCCTGGGAAAGGATGTCCAGCCTAAGCATCCCAAGCTGCACTATAGGGCCATTGCCCCTTGTGACATGCTCCACCGAGGAGACTGTGGCTCTGTGGCCTTTGTACTTGCCCTCCAGGTACTTCTTGGCCACCACTAATTCAGATCTTAGCCTCCTCTTAGCCAGACTAAATGAGACCTCCTCCCATCATCCCTCCTCTTAGTCCCTGTGTCCCTGACCCAACAAGCGTGTCCGTGTGATCCTTTGTCACCAGCATTTCATGAGAGGGCAGAACAGGCAGCAACAGTATCCCTTGGGCCAGGTGAGCCGTGGTGATGTCTGTCCTTCATCACTCCTGTAGCAAGCAGAGACTCCTACTGAAGCTTCTATCTTGGCAGAGCCTGGCAGCTTTCCTAGATTTTGGATGTGGAAATACAAATTGTTGTCCCTGACTTTGCAGGGTTAATCTCAGTGCGGATGCCTGTGGTGCTGTCTGTGTCCTCAGCTCCAGCCAGGACGTGCTCAGCAAAGGGCTGAGGAGGGAGCTACAGACCGGGAAAGACGTGTGGCCAACCCTCCACGGAAATGTCAGGGAAAGTCGTGGAGTGCCTGTGGAGGGAGGATCCGGTGCGCGCATGTGCATGCCCACGGATCGCACGAGTGAGATGCAGCAGATGAGCTGCTTTGCTCTATTTGTAACCTCCCACTGCTGTGGAACACTTTGCAAGGAGGAGAGGGAGCTGAAAACGGAGCTGAAAATTGAAACTTGATGCTCAGATGCTTGGAAGGGCTTAGGGGCCCTATTCAAGCCACCAAACCCCAGAGAAGAAGGAGCTTCTGTGCCTCTTGAGCCCTGCATTTTGCTCTCAAGCTCAGCACAGAGCGAGACTTCCACACTCCACACTGGAGCAAAAATCATTTGCATTAACTCATTGATAAAAGGAGACATAAGGACACAAGCTGCAAAGTACAGAATTACAGTGTGATATGAAGCAAGGAAACAAAGAGGGAGGAGAAGGAAAAAAACCTTGTCCTTTATTTTTTAATTTGCATCTCGTCATGGTGAGTCCCAGTGGGTAGGATCCAACCTCCCTACCTGGGCATCACAGCAGGAAGGTTGTATTCAGGACTGTACTACCTAAAAGCCTGATGCCCAGGGTTGGGTAGTCCCAGGAGGCTCCAGCCTAGCCCTGCAGTGGATGGAGGACAACAGGTCAGAGTGCAGAGAACCACTGAAACCTGTCCTGCAGGGAGGAGATGCAGCAGTGGAGCCAACAGAGGAGCTAACCAACAATTCATAGAGCAGAGAGAGAGTCCAAGTCCAAGGATCACTGGGATTCATCCATGGGCAGAAGTAAAATTCCCATGGTGATACTTCATGAAAAAGCAGACTAAAAGAGAATAACACAAAGGCAACAGATAACTAAGACAAGGTTTGCAGCAGCTGTCTCAGGACACAGCCTTCATCTGCACACCCATGTCCTTGACATTCCATCAGCTGAACTGCAGGCCAGGCTGCGAGAGCAGAGCTTGCACATGCCGTGCTGGGGAGGACCCAAGATGTCTGGCTGCCCTCCTCCTGCCATGGTGGTGCTCCTTCTGTGCTGCCACAGCCCGTGCCCAGGCCCAGGCTGTGGTTTTCTTGCCTGGACTGAGTGCTGGCTGCCCCGGGTGTTGTCTTTGGGGAGTGTAGGTTGTTCCTGGGAAAGTACATGCTGATGGGGAGTCACGAGGGAAACAACCAGGTCTCATCTCCAGGTTTCTCTGCTCCTTACATGCAGCAGCTCAGGCAGGATGGCAAGGTGAGGGATGAGGCTTTAGCACCCCTTTGGTCCTCCTGGCTTCTTGGCAAAACTGCTAATTAAAAAGCCAGTTTCATCAAGTGATTTTTCAGATGTGAAAACTTTTCCATGAGGAACCAGTCCTGAATCCACCAACTCATTTCTCTTTTATTTTAAATCTAAGCTTTATATCATGTCATTTCCTCCAGGGCTTGATCATCTATCTTCTCAGTGAAAGCACTGTTGTTCTGGTTTGTGAGACCTATATTTAATCTTGCCATAAGGGCTTTGCATCTCTCAGTATAAGGCTTAGACGCTGCCATCTCAGCTCCTGGGCTTTCATATTTATTTGAAGCCATTAAACAAGTTACCACTTCTGTAATATTGAGGGCGTGCTCCAGCCATGGGGTGCCTGCACACATTAACTTGTTGCTGCAGAAATCATTTGGAGAAGTTCTCTTGTCTAAATGGTGGCAGACGATATTTAAACATGGAATCAAGGGCAAAGCCAGATAAGGAGCCTTGTCTGTCTCTATTATTGTGGTTGCACCTCAAGTCATCCTCCTCTCTGTTTCCTACACATGTTATAAAGTATATATCCACTCAGCATAATTTTATATCAAAACACACAGACAAAAGTGGGAGGAGGAAACATTTTCCTGGGTCTGCAGACAGCCCTCAGTGCTCACTCAGGGGATCTGAGCAACCCAGTTCACCTCAATGACACACACATTGTGCAGAAAGCTCTCGTTCTGATGGAAATGCTTTCACCAGCTTTTCACTGGATGCATGTACCCTCCCATCTTCCCCAGTTTCAAACTGGCCCCATGGCCACCAGCCTTGTTTGTCATGCCCTTGAGCCAGCACCTCAATCTCTGCAATGTGTTGCCCATACAAAACTCTGGGATGTCCTGAAGGGAGGAGGAGAGGTGCTGAATATGGACATTTATAGCATGAAACCTCTGCACTTCTGTAATTAACTGCCACCTTGAATTCACTTGAAGCTTGGCTGATAGCAAAGAGTAACTGCTCTGTTGTGAGACGTGAAGAATTTGGGGTGTTGTTATGAGCTTACAGTGTGATATTCAGGGAAGTTGCCACCCATGCTGGGCCTGGCTGCTCCCGTGCCAGCATCAGTTGGTGTCCCTTTGTGCACATCATTGTGTCTCTGGCAGAAGCTTGGTTTGGAAGATTTTTCACCACTATTGTGATACACTGCTTGCTGGTCAAAAAATGTTTGTTTCTGGCTGAGAAAAACTCATGTGTACTCCTCCCTAGTTGACATTATTTTTTCAATGAAAATTTGGTGTGGAGGTAGAGGTGCTCCAAGCAGAATGGGGGGGACTGTGCACGGAGAGTTTCTCCTGTCAATACCCGGTGCTGCTTCAGAGAGAATGTTCCCCGCTGTCACACATCCCTCCAGGCTGCTTCCTCTGCTTTCACAGCAAAAACTTAAACCAAGTGTTGTTTGAAATGTTGCCTCCAAAAGCAGTGCCTGAACTGGGTTTTCAATCCACAAGAAACAATCTCACAGCAGATGACCTGAAGCCCCCTCACCACTTAAAACGCTAAAGCTTAGGACAGATGTTATCACCATGATGACACCCATTTCTCAGTTTTGCATCCATTCCTTCTAGAGATGTTCATCTCCAGAGAAGTAGCATTGTTAGACAAGGCAAAACTCTGTCGATGCTGTTGTGATGAGACCTGTCTGCTGCAACAGATGCATTTTTCATGGTGATTTGGAGATTTTGCTCTTCATTTTTCTTCTTCATTATACTTCTTTGTAGTTCTTTCAAACTGAGACTCTCCTGACTCAGGGTATGCAGGTGGTGACACAGAACTGATACAGGTGTTATCTGTGAAGGGAACTCGGAGGTGTGTGGACATACCCAATGCCCTGGTATAACTGTGATAGTTATTTAATACGCAGGGGGGTGTAAGGAGGTTATGCAGAGAGAAGGGAAGAGACAGAAAAATTAGAGTGGCTGGCAGAGAAATCCGTCCCAGGGGAGAATCTCTGGAATGAAGGCATCTCTCACTGGTGGCCTAGAGACTGAGGGGCTGCAGAGCCAGGGAGCTGAAGATACAGCTCCCTTGTGCAGGCAGCGTTGCCCTGTCTGTGCCATTTTGCATCCATGTGCCATCCTCCTGGTGCCACATCACAGTGCCTGGCCAGCACCATCCTTCTGGAGGACAAGAAGTGTTGCCTCAGTGATCATCAGCTTGCTGATGGTGTCTGCTTCTGCCGGTCTCATGAGAGGAGTCCTCTGGCCATGGGCAGTGATGACAAAGCAATTTCCCTGCAGAGGAAGGCTCCCCTCTGTCTCCTCCATGCTGAGAGGTGTGAAACCCTCACGAAGCTGGAGCTGCTGATAAATGTGTTGGATGCAGATGTATCTAAGATGTATCTAAGAAACAGAGTGTGCGAGAGGCACGGCAAGCCGAGGCTGTATAGTCGTGCCATCAGAATGATCAATGTGCAAAATTTAGGTACTAAGGCATGGACTGAAACATCTGATTGGAAGGCTGGGAGGAAAAAGGGAAAGCTGAATTGGTTAAACTTTGTTTTCATTCATCATTCCTGCTTGTGTGGGTGGACAAGGAATGAATGAGTTTCTTGGGGAGGGCAGCAAATAAAGGAGGTGCACATTTCCTCGAAAGATGAGTGACTTTTTCCTCCCTTGCACCTAGGTTAATACACCACACAGGGGTTGTAAGGAGCCCTAATAGCTCCTCTTCCATGTGAAAGAAACCACTTGCTCTTGATTTTTCTTCCCTTTGATTGCCATGTGTCAAGAGAGAAAAAGTTATTCAGGATGAGTTTCATTCCTCTAGTAAAGTACTGTTTTGTCTCCCAATACCAAATGTGACCAACTTTTCTCTGTTTGCTCTGTGCCAGGAGATCTCTTGGCAGAAGGAAAAACTGACTTGAGAAGTGCTTTGTTTTGTAGGCATCCCTGGGAAAATGCAGGAGCAAAAATTAAAGGAGGTGAATGAAAACCCAGACCCCACAGCAGCTGTGTGAGGGGTAAAAGTCTCTGACAGTGCTGCTGAGCTCTTGGCAGGGTGGAATCTGGGCTGAGCTCAGATGCTCCATCTCTCTTTTGGGGTGGTTTTTGCAACGGGAAGGTAGGGGAGAGATGGGCTTTTTAAGCAGCTGGGGAATGAAACTGTTGTTTTCTTAAATAATGGCTCTTCATGAGGTATCTTGGCTTGTGCCTGAGTGGAGAATGAACTGACATTGCTGGCTGACAAAGAGAAAATGTGGAAGATGAAGAAATAAAATCCCCAAAGGGAAAGGCTATGGATGGATCATAAACACAAAGCTTCAAGAGCAGTTGCATTGAGATGGTTTGGTGAAAAAAGGTCTGGCTGATTGATCATGACAAATGCAAAGCCTCTACACTGAAAGGCGCAGTCAGTTTTGTAGAAGAGAGAAGAAGCTGGGAAGTATTTAAATTTGCCACAGGTTTGACCATCCTTAAACTGGGTGAAAATTTTAAAAACATATGTCAGCTTTCAGACTAAGCAAGGATGATGTCAGCTAACAACCATGGTGATGAAGCTGGAGAACACTCTTTCTGAGACAAAATGAGTAGCAGAAGTGTACCAAAGATGCAATAGGTGGTGATGCAGACACAGTGAAATGGGGATAGGGGTTCCTACCCTGAGGAACGGACATGGGATGGAAAATGCATCTATATGCAAAGGGTGAGATTTAAAAAGTTGTAGTTGGCAAACTGGCTTTGGAGCCCCAAAGGTCCATCTCCTTGTGTAGATACAACCACTGTAAGATACAACAAAGCACTGCCCTTGAGCTCCAGCACACTTCCTCTTCTGAGCTCTTTCTAGAAAAAGAACATAGTGATCAGAAGGCTGCATGGTGATGCATGGTACAGCCCAGACACAAAGAAAGACCCTCTGTAGATCACTGCCTGATCCCCCAGGCAATGAAAAGCTAAGAGGGACATGTTAGAAAAAGATGTGGCTCATTATCACCAGTCCATGGGCACACCAGATGTAAGCCATCACTCTTCTATCCGCAAAACCAGACTGCCTCCTGCCTGGCTTTGTTGACATCTCAGTGGATAATGATCAGCCTTGTCCTTGCACACTTTGGGCCGTCTACCTGTGCACCCCCAGCATCCCCTGGGAGAAACGCCCTCCAGCCCTGAGGGATGAACTTGGACCTTCTGCCTCCAGCTGTCCCTTTGGGAAATGTAGTGAACTGAAACATGACCTGCAGGTAAGGATCTGCCAGTTGACACCAGCACACTGAGGGATTCCTTAGGCTCCTTGCAGGTCTTCACCCCAATAAACAGAACTTCTCCCAGAGCCCACAAAACCCCCTGTATGGTCAGGGTGCAGTGAGCAGGGTGAGGGAAGGGATCCCTCCCCTCTATGTGGCATTTGGAAATCCCAGCTGGAGGCTCGGTTGAGATTGGGACTTTTCAGCACTAAAAAAACATTGACAGACTGGAATGAGAACAGCAGAGGTCAGGGGCTGGACATCAGGAGGTATGAAAAATGTCTCAGTGGGCTGGCTTTGTTCAGCCTGGAGAAGAAGAGGTCTCAGTGCTGCTGGCAGCCACCTGGGAGAGGGGGTAGAGGGGCAGAGCCTCTCAGATGGATGGGGTGCGAGAGGCAACAGGCACAAGCTGGAATGCAGGGAATTTCTACTGGAGATAAGAAAAAGGTTTTTTCATCACGAAGGTGGTCAGAACTAGAACAGGTTCACCAGGGAGGTTCAAGCCTGAGCTAGGCATGATCCAGAGCAACCTAACCCCAGCTGGCCCTGCTGTCAGCAGGGGCTTGGACCAGAGATCTCCTCAAGTCCATGCCAACCTCAGTTATCTGTGAACAAGGGTCAAGTCTTTGCAAAATAATTGAGAGAGATACTTTTAAGAGTATGTTATTTAGGCTTTATTCTCTGAAACCCAGTGTTCAGACTGGGCTGGTGACTGCACAAAGGATCTTGCCTTATTCATTTCATATGTCAAAATGCTCAAGGACCTAAAGAAAAGAATGATTTTCCATCTAGATGAGAGAAGCAGCAGGGAAGGGAGGGGAGGAATTTAGTCCTAAGCCACTTCCCAAATTATAACAGAAATGCAAGCATTTCTGGTGATGAGGACTAGCCATCCTTCCAAGAGCTAGGCTGAAGAGCAGGAAAATTACAGCTAAAAGGAGACGTGGACAGTGCTCTTTTATGAGGCCAAGTGTCCTGGACTCCAAAATGCCCAGAGACAGAGAAAAACCTCACTTTTGAAAACTGCCTGAGAGGCCTCACAGGTATCTTCTGCTGAATTTCTCTCAGAGGCTGAACCACTGTGGTCCCACTTGGATTTCAACCTGCAAACAGGGAGAAGACAAGGATTAGCAACTCAAGAGCCTGGACATTAAACACCATGTTTTCTGGTGAGGGGCCAGGTAGAGCAGGAGAGCTCCAGATCAAGTTATGCTATCCTGCTTTCTCAGGCAGAACCTATGTTGCTGTCTGAGCAAAATGTTAGGGAAAGGGGAATTTCCACAGAGATCTGTGTCAAAAACAAAGAGAAGTCAGGTGGTTTCCTTACCCCTCCAAGCAGCTTCCTGAATCCAAAATACTGTCCTTTCTTCTGCCATGGGAATCACTTCTACTCCCTTCTGCCTCTGCTCGTGTACCTCTGCAGTTTTGCACGGTCACCAAGCAGGAAAAGTGACAGTAGGAACATCTGAAAGCAGAAAGCCACAGAGGATCACTGTTAGCAAGAGAAAATGCATGCAAGAAATGCTCCCCAAGTCCTGCTGCTAACAGTGTGCTGCTTCCAATGCATTGCAGCCCTGCAATGGCAGAGCTCTTCAGGGAGCTGTTGGCCTCCCTGTGAGGAGGGAAAGCATCTGTCCTGACTGGTGGCCCTGCAGAGCTCTGCATGTGTGTTCTGGGGCTGTGCCATCATGTGCCAGCAGTGGGACAATGCTGAATCCTGCCCTGGGCAGCAGAACCAGGGCAACCTGAGGAAAGGCAGCTCCCGGTGCCTGTGCTGGGCATGGCAGTTCTCCTCTCTTCCTATGGCTGCACAATGTTAAATGCAGAGCAAACCTCGATCCTGGCATCTGTGCTCCTCTGCTCTCACCATTGTGCTCAAAGACCATGCTCCTGTCATCTTTTACTGGGGGACTCATGTGAGGTTGTAAAGCCACTGGGATGGCTGTGTCTCCATTGCAGTGCAGGCAGGGCTGTGCATCCTTGCTACAGGGTGTGCATTGACCCATTGCCTCAGAGAAGGCTGAGCCCAGCCTTCCTGTGTCCAGGTCCCCTCCATGGCGATGGGACTATGGCCGCTGCCCTTCACCACAGAATCCAGTGCAACAACAAATATGAAATCATCTGCTGCTAATTTAACATCTCCGATCCCATCCACACTGTAGCATCTGGGCAGAAAGGCTTTGTGAGTACAGATGCTTCAGGATCAGCTTTGAAAATAAACCCGAGTAAGTCACTTTTTGGAGATTAAACTGACTCCTCCTGGAAACCACTGCAGGGGAAGAGCACTTGTTTATTAAAAAGAGACAGCAGGGATCAGGGCATGAAAGGAAGCTTTGTCTCCTCGCCTATTACTTTACTCCATTTCTCTCTACGTTAACGCTTTTTCTTCAGGTGTGCAGGGGAATCTCGGGCACAAATCTTCCACCTCCATAAAAACATCAGGCAGAGAGGAAACACCCGCCCCCCGGCTCCCGGGCCCTGCACATCACGGAAGCCCCGTGGTCACCTGCAACCGCTGCTCGGAGGAGGATCCGCTG
>VWZY01012409.1:340008-352056 GCA_013399075.1 Chloroceryle aenea | reverse complement strand
GTTTTCTTTTGTTCGTTCAGCGCATTTCGGTGTCTCCCGTCAATGCACTCCCGCCGTTCTCCGTGCTCTGTGCTGATCCTCCACCAGCTCCGGGAGCGAGGTTATGAAATGATTTGAACGGGGAAGCTCCTACCGGAGCTTTGCTGCTTTTGTGCCTGGATTTTCCTCGCTGTTCTCCGGCAAGGCGAATACCTGCGATGGGCTGGGCGGTGGGGGACCGGGTGAAGACAATGCCTGCATTTTGCCAGGGTTAGGATCTGAGCTTACAAAAAAATGCGAGTCTGGCCCTTCGTCCGGCTTGAATGCTCAGATACTGTGTCACGAAATCCAGAGAAGGCCGGTGTTAACCCGGAGAGCTCTGAGTGCCGTGCTGTGCCCTCAGAAATGCATTTGTATTTCTCCTGTTTGCTGGGTTGTGAGGATGCACAGAGCATATCTCCAAGGAATCCAGGTTCCCCACTCAGTGACAGCATGCTGTGCTGCCACCTTGGGTTAAGTGGCCTTTTGCCTCATTAAAAGCAAGCTGCCTTGTCAAGTTAGCTGTAATGAACATGTGTGTGCTGCTTTGTTGTTGCTATTTGATTATGAACTAGGTGGTTCTTGGCCATTTGGGACTGCTGACCCCAGATTTTGCAAGCCAGACCCGTCCCTTTTTTTAGTTATCCAAAAGATAAATTTAGAAGGTTGCGCTTCCTGGGAGAAGGGTGGAACCTTGCGTATCATAATATGTTGTTGAGGAAAATGGGCTAGGACTGCATACGAGAAAACTAATTTAGGAGACACTAATTTCATGTGCATCTGTATGTGGGCCATCGTGGACATAGAGGATTTAGTGAAATAGCTGTTGCAGAGTTAAAAGGAAGGTAAACGGGAGAATTTCTTGGGACTGTGATCTCATCATCAGGTGAAAGCACAGCAAAAGGAACATGGCTTTTATTTAGTTTTTTTTTAAAGCAAGAAGGATTCCAAACGTGCCCATCTCTGAGCAGCAGGGTATGACTTTAAGAGGAACAGAGACTGCTCTGTTGCCTCCTGGATCAGGCCTAAAGCGTTAACACGTAGGCTGATGTAACAACAAGTTAAGAGATGTCATTCTGCCCGTGACACCTTCTTGGAGCTGATGCTTTTGTTTCTGTAGATTTAGTGGTCTGCACAGGCTCCCTGGCTAAGGGACTCTGCAGGTTGTCAGGAGCGTTGTCTTAGCAGAACTCTATGGCAGATTGAAAAGGAAAAATAAAAGCTGGTGGTAAGGGAACTGTCTTAACTGTGGTTTGCTTCAGTGATGAAGATTAAATGGGAGCCTCAGCCTGATGAACTTGTGGTTCCCCAAGCACTTCATGCTCTTAGTTCATCTAGGAGGTTACTTCTGAAGGTGACATTCTTGGCAGGATCTTCTAATTCGTAGCACCCGAGGTGCTGGAAAGGTGTGTGAACTGGGATACCAGGCTGTGGTCTACCTTCTTGCTCCTTAGTTTCTGCTGGGAGGGGAGATCGGGACAGGTGCAGAGCTATTTCCCATTCTTGCTGAAGGTGGGGACTGTGGACAACTCCATAGTTAGCAGGGGGTGAAGTGTCCAGGCACAACGTGTGCTCTGAGGGACAGCCAGGCTGCAGCCATGTAAGGGATATTATGGAGCCAGGGGGACAGATGCTGGGGCTGCTTCTGAGCGGGTGGAGCAGGACCTTGTGGCTTTGATCACTCCAACCCCCCCACTCCCAAAGATGGAGGCCTCACAGGACCATCTTCTCCCTGCTCTGGCTCCGTGCCTGAGTCTATTTTCTAGTGATTCATCCCCTTCTCACAGGCTGAGATGCTGTGTGTCCTCTGCTCTCGCTGCTTGCTGAGGTCCAGGTTGCGTTGCAGGATTAGGCCTGTGGATGGAACATCTGCATCCCTCTCCAAGGAACAGTCTCCACTGTTTCCCCAGCTCACTCGGAGGAGAGAAAGTGGGTGGTGAGGCACTGCACAGGACCCAGACCCTTGCTGAGCAGAGCCAGGAAGGCTGGAGGAGAGGATGGCATGGTGCGTGGGAGGCACAACAGCAGCAAAACAGTCTGCTCACCTGGCATGTGGGGTGGTCTCGCCTGGTCTGTTGTCTGCCAATCCCTCCCCTCTCTCCCCAAGATGCAGGGAGGGGGATTCTCACTTGGGCCATTCCACTGCTGCATGGGCTCTGGAGGTTGGAACTTCCCTGCCTGCAAACCCGAGAGTTCTGCAGCCTCTGCATCTCTGCCCAGCCATGGGTTTGCATCCCCCTGTCACACAGGAAGCAGCTCATCCCTGGGCCCAGGATCCTGTGGGTCTCATCATTCATCCATCTTAAAAACTCTTCTTCACTGGGACTATTATTGTGGTGGTTTTTTTTTCCTATAGTTACATAATGATTCCTGTTATTGCTTCTCTCTCCTGTCTCTTCACATCTTTTAGCTTCTTAATTTTGGATAGTCTCTTATCTCCTATGTGCCTACATGCACTGATCAAGGAAGAAGAAATATGTGCAAAGAGTGCTGGCTCTCCCTGGTGGGGTGGCTGTGCAGCATGGTATCCCTGCTGGGACCACTTCAGCTTTGAGTCCAGAAAAGGGGTTGTGGTCCTGACCCTACTGGTCTTTAAGGGTCTCTCGTGTCATCATCTGCTTTCCACTCTACGTATAGAGTCCATGCTACCTGTGAGCAAGATTTATTTGTGGATATTTTGTTTACAGGAGGGGCTGTCACTGGTGGGAATTTAACCTGTCTGATTTCTGCTTTCACAGAAGAACAAATGTCTTCCTGCCTCCATATGCAGGAAGTTGCAAAGTAGCTTTAATTGGAGCTTGTACATCTCCTGGAGCACCTCGCTGAAAATGTTGCAGAGTTCCAGGACGAGCTACGCGACTTGCCTGTAGGATTAGCTAGCTTAGTCTGGGCAAGTAATCTGGTGGTGACAGATCCCCAGGAGGATTTGCGGGCGGGGGACCTGTTGTTGCAGCAGGTACTTCTTAGGAGATGANGGTGCAAGTGGGCTTCAGCCACAGATGCCAGTGCTCCCCCTTCATCCCAGGACAGCTGTGGAGCAGGGAGCAGCAAAGCTGGATTTTCTCACACACCACCCTGCTAATTAGAGCTGTCTGAAACTATTTCTCACCACCTTCAGAAAAATCACACTTCCTTAGCATCGCAGAAGAGTGAAAACTTGCTTCCTTCTTGCATTTAAGTTTCTGCAGATGGGGAACGGTCACTTTGCTGCAGAAAGCTTTTACCCCTCACAAGGATGGCACGTTTCTGTGTGCTCTCTGCTCCTGGTTAGCTGCTACACAAGATCTGGCCTGGGAGTGGACCTGGGGTAGCAGGTTCCCCATGGTGAGGTCAGCTCCTTGTCTCCCAGCTGAGCCAGCCGTGACAAGGAAGTGTCAAGTGAAGCTCTGCTCAGCTGGTGCTGCAGGTCCAAGTGACTGTAGTTGTACCTGAAGTAAGAGGTTGTCCACTCCCAGGTACACGCGATACACAGAGAAAAGCCTGGCTAATTTCTCAGTCCCCCTTTTGGAAATGTTTCACTAAATAAAGCATCTCCCCAAGGATCCCTATGAGTAAGAGGAGACTAAAAAGGCTCCTGCATGATCCCAGTAGTGATGGTTTCTATATCTAGGGCCTCTCCATGCACAGCTCCTGGACACCAGCTGCTGCTTGGTGGCTTTGTGCTCTGCTGGCTAATAACCCTTCAGTACGGGTCCTGAAGCATAATGCCCTTTCTAAATCACAGGCAGCACCTTGACTTGAGTTTGGATCTGGATCAGAAACTGGTGCATGCTTGGGAGCACAGAGGCAATAAACTCCATCATCAGGCGAAAGGGGAGCCATATTCTGCTGCAGCTGAGCTCCCCACTTGATTTGGGCTGTGTAAGGCAAAATGCACTGTGGTCACTGTGGCTTGAGCCTTAAAGCATTTGGCACACCCCAAAATCTACCGCGAGCTCCTACAAAGGATCAGCTTTGGTAGTTTACCTTTGGGATGAGGGTGCCTTTCCCAGCAGGACCAGATGGGGTTGCCAGTTCTCGTGAGCAGCATGGCATGGATCCCACAAGGAACAGCAGCTGCGTTGCCAGGTTCAGGGCACTGCATGCTGGTGCTCGAGAGAGCCTCGTCTCCCTTTTCCCTCCTGAGTCATGGTGCAACACCACTGAGTGTAGAGGGGAACTCCGCTGTCCTGGAACAGCTCCTGATTTCCCCCAGTGAGCTGTGCCGGCCATTGGCAGGCAAGGGTGCAGACACAGCGAGAAGGGCAGAGGAGAGTGGTGTGCTTGGCCAGAAGGAGCTACAGGAGATCGATCCATGGTGGGCAGCAGGTTGTGAGGCTGTGAGCCTGTGGGTGACTCTGGTCATGTGAGAAATTCTCACTGCAGGGGAGCCTGAGCGATAAAGTTCTGGAACATGACAAAGTGCCTCTGCTGAGCCGGCAAGTGCCGGGGCTGTCTGGCAGCTTGTGTCAGTCCTTCTGTGCCTGCTCAGGGATGGGTGCAGCAGCAGGATCGGTGCTGATCACACTGGTGGGGAGCTGGGCTGGGTGTAACAAAGATGTCAGTAAATCCTGCCGCTCTCTCTGCTCTCCCTGCTGATCAGAGGAGGCTGCCAGGATGGGAGCACACACCTTCCCTAACTGCTGGACCATTCTTTTATGTGCTGTTTGAACGAGAAGGCTCTGCCCCGCTCCCTGGCAAGGTGTTCTCAGCACTGTGCAGTGCTCTGTCCGGTGCAGATGGCAGAGGACGCCTGTCCTCAGCAGGAGCTTGGGCGGACATGTGCAGCGAGGGGAGGCTCCGGAGGAAGCTCATCTCCCCGGCAACTTTGGCAGCCAGGCATCTGCTCGCCTACTGAATTGGGTGTGCAGCAGCAGAACCCCTAAAGGGTGCCAGCACCTCTCAGCACTTGCCTTCTCAGATCTGGGGGGAGGAGGAGAGGTCTGCCAAGCCAACTGCCAGAAATTTTGGGGACAGAGTATTGAGTCTGCAAGGGTAGGCTAAAGATCAAAAGGAAGATGAATCACTGTGCTGCTCTTTCTCTGCCTGCTGACCATGCTCCCAGTGCTCGGCTGCTGCAGCTTGGTGCTGGGCTGTGTGCTGCAAAGCTTGGCCAGAAGGGTCAGTGGAAACTGCTTTCATTTAATCCCCATGGTCCAGCTCTGTCCTGGATAAGAGAGTGACCAGCCTGGAGGAGAAAAACATGAGATTGCCCTAACATGGGGTACTAGAGGGGAGAAGAAAATTTGCAGCTTGAAAGAAAATAATTTGTATAACTCCATGCAGAGAAACCTTAGGATGTGGGCAGGTATGGGGAGGGTCACTTCTGTGCTGGGAGGGTTTGGTTTTGTACAGAAGTCACAGCAGACAGCACTGAAGCTGTTCAGGGGAGAGGGAGAGTTCGTATTAGGGAAGAGAAAGGAAATGAGAAAATAAGAAATTTAATGGGTCAGAGGGGGACGATGCTGCCTTGGAGACTTGGGGCACAAAACCCAGGGTGTTCAGCTGAGCAGGAGTTTCTTGTCTCTGTGTGTGTTAGGGTCAGCCAGCTCTCGCTGAGTGTGTAGCCATGTCTTGGCACTGCTGACTGTTTGCCTATGTCAGGGAATCCTCTCTGTTCTTCTTGTCTTTCCTATCTCAGGGTCTTAACCCTGCTCCCTTAAGGTGTCTCTGTCCAAACCATGTCCAAAGGGTGACCTCCTAGAAGTGCTTCCCAGTATGAGTCAAAGGTTGGAACTGGACTGGGGCCCATGGTGGTGGCATGGGCTGAGTACAGCCCCAGGTGATGTGGCACCTTGAGGTTGGAGCTAGGTGGGCTGATGGAAAGAACTTATTTGCAGAAAAGAGGCCAAAACGTGGCAATGGTCCTGACGAGGCTGTAGAAACTGCAAAGCAGTTATCCTCTTGTCCCTGGTAGCCTGGTCTGGAGATGAGTGAGAGCTATCAGAAGAGAGTTTTGACAGTGGATTGGGCAGACACCCATCAAAATGAACCTGGTATGGGTGACCTCCCTGCAGGCAGGCAAGATAGGCTGCTCAGAGCATCTGCAACTAGGAACTAGTTAGGGCCTGTTCCCACTCTGTTGTCTGATGTTGTAGCCCAGGGACATGATTGTCTCACTGACCAGAGCAGTTCTTGAAGGTCTCTTGGCTGGGGTTGATGGCTCCAGCCGTTTTCACTGGTCCCCCCCATCTGTCCCACACCCTGTTGTCTGCAGTAAGACAGTGACATCCTTTCCTGTATTCCTGTCACTTGTTGTTTGTTGGCCTGTGGAGGGCAGTTGAGTTCATCCTTGCAGGATAAAGCACGTGTCCTGGTTTTGCAGGAATGCTTCATAGTTGGTGGCCTCCTGGAGGAGATCTGGCTGCTGTTGTCTCTGGGCACAGCATCTCTCTGGGATGGGACACACGTGCTCAGGGAGTGAGGAAGAGTGTCATGCTTGTGACAGAGTGCCCATCTCCCACCATGCTGACCCCTACTCTCACCCTGTCCTGGTGTGCTGGGACTGTCCTTTGCCTCAGTGAAGGTGAGGACTCTGCAAAATCATTCCCAATGGATTCAGGTGCTGTAAGTGACCTTGTGGGATCTTCGGGTGGGAGAAGGGCCCCAGGCTGTTGGGGAGCAGATCTTGGACATGATAGTTTTCTAGGGCAGGTCTGGATGGACAGTGCTGTGCTTGATGGCTTGTGGAAATGCTGAGGGCTTTGCAGAGCCTGTGGAAGGACATTCTGTACTACTTAGTGGGAGAGCTCGTCAGGTCCTGCCAATTTGGGGTCAGAAGGCAGGTATTTGCATTCATTATAATCAATCACTGCTTATCCACTTTTCGTAATGGCTTGGTAATGAAATGCTGTTGAGGATCCTCTTGGTGGTCTTGGGGCAGATGGCTTGGCAGGAGGGTGGAGACTGGAATTAGCTCTGCTTTCTGGACTGTCTCAAAGTTGGCACCAATGCATGAGCCCTGGCTGCTGCACTCACTGGAGCCTGTCCCCATTGGACCCTGGCTCCCTGCTGCTGCACCGTCCACTGTAACTGTTCTAGGTGGGCCATGCTTGGGTCAAGGCAAAGTGAGGTCAGGATTGGGCACGGCCTCTACTAATGTCATGTGGCCTTTCCCAGCATGCAGAGATGTGGAGATGTGGAGGACAATTAGCAACACATTCATCTGTCCTGCGAGTATGACAGGGATGCCTTGTTTGGGGGTTGGATCTTCCCCATGGGTCTGCAGGATCCTTGTCTGGACCCTCTGCTCTGGGTATTCCCTCTTTCCCACTTCATCCCCTCTGGTCTTCCTCAGCTGCTCTTCTGCATGGCTTGGTGTGGAGGAGAGGAGTCTCAGTGTGCAGCTGAGTCTCCCCCAGGCTGTTTTCAGCTTTGAGCCAGGCTGGCAGCTGCTGCTGGGAGTCCAGATGAAGTCATCAGCATCCCTGGGACAATCCCCTACCATGTGGGGGCTCAGCCACCTTCTCCCCGTGTCCCTGCTTGGACAAGGAGTTGTCTTCCCATCCTGGCTATCAGGTTTGTCTCTTGTGCTGCTGGCCCTGCTCTCCATGGGGAGCTGCCTAGTGAAGCTGGTGCAACCTAGGGAATATCAGGGCCACTTCTCATGGGGCGTGGGACACTTAGTGCCTGCCCAGGTAGCTGAACATTTCTGTCCTGTGCTGGAATGAAATGGAGATTCATGTCCTGGGGGGTACCTGGCATGGTGGAGTGCTACCTGCTGACTTTGGGGAGACCCTGAGACCCTTTCTTATAGTGCTGGAGAGCCTGAGTCCCACAGACACATCCCTACATCCGCAGAGCTGAGGCAGCAAGAAGAAGCTGGAGGAGTTTCCCTGCCAGGTCCTCCCTGCAGCTCCTTGCTTGGCTCAGCATGATCCATATACATGGCAGGAGGAAGCAGAGCCCGTTCCAGCATCCACACCCCCAGCCCTGCTCCTCTGGCAGTGCTGCTGGGCCCCAAGCAGATAGGGCAGACATCAGATTTGTGTCCCACCACCCCAACACTGCTCTGATCTTGAACACTCCCAGAAAGATGCCTTGATGTCAGGGGAAATGGGAATGCAGCTGGGGTGGAGGTCTGTGGGACAGACCACCTCTTCTCTGACACATCTTCTTCCTAGGCTGGTGATTTAAGCTGGTCTTCCTGTCATGGGGGACACAAGAGTCTGAGTCTGCAGGATGACTGTTGTTGTTTCTTGGATGTTCAAGCACAACAGCTGCTGCAGGCCATGGCAAATCCTGTCTGAGTCCCAGACCTGATGATACTGTAGAGCCCAAATGGGCTCACAGGCAAGGAGGGGAAATCCTAGAGGGAGTGAGGTGTTCTGGTGGGTTTGGAAGGATCAGACAGAGGTGAGATGCTGGGAAAGGCCCTGAGGTTTTTGGACATTGGGTGGGACATATCAGAAGATGGAGGGTGGTTTGAGTGGCAATGAGGAATTCTGTACCTGCAACTAGGATGATGGGAAGCAGCAGGCATGGGATCGCCCAAAGAAAGTCCTTTTTCACACAGTGCCTTGCTGTGTGCTGCTGGGGCCACAGGGAAGAAGGAACCCAGCGGCTCCCAAGGCCATGCCTGTGTGTACAGCAGGGCCGAGGTGCAGCTGCTGATTCTGAGTTTCCCCAAATGCCTTCTTGCAAGAAGGGGTGGGCTACAGTGGGGAGAGGCAGAGTATGGGGCTGAAGCAGTGCTGTGGTTTTGGCCCCAGGAGAGGCTCTGCAGAGAAGCAGTGACCCATTTCTCCATATATTGGGCAGTAATTCCTCCATGGAGCCTGATCTCCATGGCCTGGACCACGCTCCAGAGAAGGAGCTTTGTGGAGTATCTAAGTCCATTTTTAGCATATGGTTGTCGTGCGTGGGGGGTGCAGCCCAGCCCGGGCAGATGTAGGGGTTCAGCTCGGCCCAGGGTTTGTGCAGCTGTGCTTGGGGACGCGTGCTGCAGAGAGGGGTGTTTGTGTAGCTCTGGAAGGAACCGATGCAGGCAAGGGGGATGTGCTTGGAGATTTGGTTCAGTTCCCATCTGTGCCACTGATCATAGGAAAGCTGCTTAGCATCTCAACACCATGATTCCCCGCCTGGCAATCAGGAAAGATGCTGCTTTGCACGCTCTGCTAAGGTGCAGGCAAAACTGGTAGTGTGCTGGGTTCCTGTCAGGGTATCAGTGCTGATGATCAGCAGAAATTTTAATGAAACCCTGCCCTCCCTCCAGCGCCTTTCACCGACGGACCTTGGAGCAGTCCATCCCCCTGGGTACAGAGCTGTCTCTGCTGGCAACTGGTCCTCCCCGGAGGTGTCAGACCCTGCTAAAAGGAGGCAGACCCTGCAGTGGTACTCTGTGTGGCTGGGAGCATCTGAGTGGGTGTTTGAGGGTGGAGGAGCCGTGACTTGTTCCTGGAACGAGTTGCAGGGGACCTGCCTGGTACTGGCCAGCAGCATGTTGACTCTCCTTGGGTGGCCATCTAGCACTGAGCATTTCCCAGCCAAGCTCAGCTCACAGCAAAGGTGTTAGATCCACAAAGACATAAACTTGTGGTCCCCAAACGTGTCTCTGATCTGCAGTGGATTGCTCTGTCTGCGTGGGGGAGCTGTGACGTGTGAAGAGATGATTTCTGTCAGTCCATTGCGTGGTGACATGCAGGCTTCTGGCATCCAGGCTGTTTTCCTGGTGCTCAGAATGAGCTGGGAGTGCTGGCGGTGAGCACGGATCCCCGAGGGCACTTGATGTTGCATGATGGTGTGGAGAGAGGATTTCCCAAGCTGTTAGAGGGCTGAGCAGCTTTGTGCTGCACGCTGTGATGGAAGGATGCTTGGGTGAAGCAGGCTGAGTGGCTGGTCTGCTGATGCTTGCAAACTTCTGCAAATCTGTAGCTGCTGAGTGGAGTTGAGAGATTAGGATTGTGTTTTGCGGCTTGAAAGGACCCAGAGAGTTGCCATCAGGGCCTTTCCCCAGCCCTTTGGGATGCTACATGTCAGTAAATGTTACTGGGAGGTGATCCAGACCCAGACAGGCAGGGTTTTGTGTGTATGTGTACTTCTGCAGGGGAGAGGAAGGACAGCTGCACTCTCCACCTATGCTGAGACAGCTAATCTGGGAGCCCTCCCGCCTCCGGTCACAGTTTCAGACCTCTCCTTCCTTCCCAAGCACTGTGGGCTGAATTGCCTTCTGCTCTGTGTCACTGGAGCGAAAGCACAGACACCAGGACAGCACAGGTGCACGGAAGCAGAGTAAATCCTGCCCGTGGCGTTGATACACCTGTAGAAAAACTGGCCGAGTCTGCCAAGAAAGCGCGGGCTGACACCACCATCGGAGCGGGAGCCATAAATAAAACCATGGCCATTGCAGGAAGGAGGTTCTGGATGGTTCTTCAAGCAGAGAGAGAAAATACCTTTCCGTTGTGATCTTTGAAGCTGGCCAATGGCTCATGAGACCAGCAAACCTCATATTTAGAGGATAAAGCATCCAGGAGAGGGGCTGGTAACTCCTAAATCCTAAATAGATGAAGATGGTTCTGGCTTCAGAAGGGGACATTGGAAGGTGCCATTAGAGGAAACTGCGACCTTTCGACACCTTGCTGGGCGAGTGGCGATGGTTTTCCTGTGGTGGCTGATGCTGAGGCAGCCCTGGGCAGCTGCAGGACCGCAGGTGCCTGTTGCGTGGGTTGAGTGTTGGCTGGCTTCACGGGCTGTGGGCATAACAGTGCTGAGCTCTGGGCCACCAGCATGAGCTCCTGGTGCTAGAGATGGCTCCCTGGGTCACAGTTCCTGGCAGCTCTGAAGCTGCAGAGAGACATCTTGTTCTGTCCTTTGCTCTTGATGAATGGGGAGGTGTGTGGCTGTGCTCTGGCTGGGTTCTGAGAGAGGTCATTTAGTCCCCACTCCTGCACAGATTCTGCTTGTGTCTGGGATGAGGGATGGTGAGGCTTTGTGGATCGGGCTGATATCCATCTGGGATGTTTCCTTATGTTGCACAAGATTTACTGAAACCATTGTGTGAACCTGCTGGGAGGGGATGCATCGCAGAGTTTCCTTTCCCATCATCTCTTTTGTAACTCAGTAACCTTTCCCATCACTCTGCCTTCAGGGAATTTCCCACTCCTCACTCTTGTCTGGTGGCCAGGCTGTGTCCTAAGGCCAGGAGAGCAGCACTAGCCCTTTCCTTCTCTGGGTAGGCAATAAAATCCTTGGCACTTCACCTCCTGGGCCCGTGGGGTGCCAGGTTAAATTTGACCTGAAGCACAGCATGGATGAGCTCTGCCAAGCCTCCTATTCTGTCCCAAAGAGGCTGCTGAGTCCAAGTTATCTCATTTGAGTATTTATTAGGCAGGCTGGTCTCCTTTGCAGAGATCCAAGCAGTGCAGTCAAAGCTGTCTCCTTGGGGCTGAGGGTGTGAGGAACCGGTTCAGTGATGCCCCATCAGGCAGCAGCTCCTGCCAGCTCTGCTGCCAGCTGTTTCCAGATGCAAAACCTTGTGCCACGGCACAGGTTCCCAGACACTGCTCACTGTCAGCCAGATTTGAGGAGGGAAGAGTGGTCATGGTGATGTACAGTGCCTGTGTAGGAGGAACATCCCCTGGGCTCCTCCTAAAAACTAAGGTCAAGAACCTGCCAGGCAAATCATAGAATGTTTTGGGTGCAAGGGACCTTTAAAGGCCATCTAGTCCAACCCCCACGATGTTCCTGGGAGAGTAATCGGATTGGTGGGAAAGGGATGAGTGTGGAGCCTATGGAAAACACATCCATATTCCTGAGGCAGAAACCTGCCCAGCAGTGGAGCTTGGAGGTTTTTGTTATAACAGGGTCACAACTTCTAGCAAGTTCTAGCATACCTGGGGGTGGGGGGCAATGTCCTGGCCGTAGCATCTGAGGGAAACCCCCCTCCTTGAAATCTTACTTTCATGACTGTTGTTCTTCAAAATAATATTTTTTTCTCCTTCCCTGTGTAGTGGGTGACATGCAAAACCCTTCTGCAAGGAAATAAATTGCCTGTCATAGTGGCTTTCACTTGGCAGCGTTGAATTTCCTTCCATGCTGCTGTTGTCTTTTTTT
>VWZY01012409.1:262655-332286 GCA_013399075.1 Chloroceryle aenea | reverse complement strand
AGAGTCTGCTGTCCGAAGGCTTTGTTGTGTAGCATCATTCCTCCTGGCTGGCCAGTTAGCTCCTCAGTGCTGGCAGAGTGTGACAAGGCAGCGTGCAAGATGAAACCAGGCTGCAATCTACCATTCTGGGAACCTCTAGGGTCTCACAGACATCATCTGTTCCTCTTGACTTGCCTGGACGTTGTTGGACAGAGAAAGTTCTGATCCTGACCGCTCTGGTTGCTAATGGTTATGGAAAGCATCCTGCTGGCCTCAGCAAGTCCCTGGCTGTCATCGCCAGCTGTGTCTGCACCAGCACCTGGGGCGAAATGTTGGAGCATTTTCTCTTCACAGCTCCAAGGATGCCAGGACGAAGCAGTGTCTGGCAAAACATAGGCAGGCTTCTCTGAAGGAGACCAGGAACTGGAGGGTGGGTGGAAGGCTGACAGCTTCTCCAGCTGCCCTCAGACTGCTGCAAAGAGACCACTTTCACCTTCCAGGGTAAGGAACTCCCAGCCTGTCAACAGGGTGTTTCTGAGCTCCCTGTGGTGTCCATCAGGACTCACCCACTCAGAAATCACAGGGCTTGTTGGTCTTGGCACGCAAAGGATTTGTGATGCAGCTGGACCGTACTTGGGACTTGCAGCCCAGTTCTGTAATCATAGAATCACAGAATGGTAAGGGGTGGAAGGGACCTCTGGAGATTGAGTGCAACCCCCCTGCAAGACCACCCAGGGCGACCACACAGTAACAGATCCAGGCAGGTTTTGAAAGTCTTCAGAGAAGGAGACTCCACAACTTCTCTGGGCAGCCTGGCCCAGGCACAGCAAAGAAGTTTTTCCTCATGTTGAGGTAGAACTTTCTGTGTTCCAGTTTGTGCCCACTGCCCCTTGTCCTATCACAGGGCACCACTGACAAGAGACTGGCCCCTTCTACCCAACATCCACCCTTCAGATATTTGTAAACATTCATAAGACCCTCTCTCAGTCTTCTCTTCTCCAGGCTAAACAGCCCCAGGTCTCTCAGCCTTTACTCATAAGAGAGATGTTCCAGTCCCTTCATCATCTTCATAGCCTCTGTTGTATTCTCTCTGTATTTTCCTGTCCCTCTTGAACTGGGGAGCCCAGAACTGGACACAATACTCTAGATGTGGCCTCACTTGGGCAGAGTAGAGGGGGAGGAGAACCTCCCTTGACTTGCTGGAGGCAGAAGCCATGGGTGGGTGTCCCATGTCCCAACTGCCGAGCAGTGTTCCACCAGCATAGTTTCCCTTATGCGCAATATGGGGTGTAGTGGGGAAGGCTAGAAACCTGCCATCAGGTGGAGAACTTCTCATTGCTACTGTCCCCAGGGGGGTCTGCAGTGCCATAGCTCTACCTGGAGATGGCCTTGTGCTCTGTTCTTAGTGCTGGGAATGTCTCGCTTTTCAGGCAGCATCTTTGGGAGGAGGGAAGGGGACAGGGGCAGCACATGTGAGGAAAAAGCAGAGAGAGGAGTGTAGGAGAGCTGGTGGAAATGTAGTGCACACATTATTTAATTTATGACAATGGTTTCCTCCAATTCCACCAGAGTGTCAGCCAGGTCTGAGTCTTAGGGTGGCTCACTTCAAGGTGATGAAGCAAAGGCAGGGAGGAAGGGCTGAAGCCAGTGCAATCCTCATGTGCTTCTGGAAATCTGTGGCTCACCCCAGTGCAAAGGGACCTCTGCTTCCATATGTCGGCTCCACCACAGACTTGTGTCCAGCACAGACAGCTTCTGACAAAGCTCCAAGATGACAGAGCAATTTGTCAGTGGCCTTTTCAGCTGCTGAGGCCCTGTTCCACTGAGTAAGGATTTTAGGCTGCGACATGCATTCAGATACCCATTTAATTGCCAGCTCCAGCTGGCTGTGGTTCTCCTGCTGTTGGAGGATAGGGTGAGGGATGGACCGAGCTGCATTTTATTGGATCTATTTAATTTGTTAATGCTTTATTTGCTGGAGAGAAAGCACTGAGGCAGGAATTGGCAGTTCTTGTTTCTCTTGCCCACTAGGTCTGTTGTGTGTCTGTAGCACATGTGGTTTCCAGTACTGGGGGACGATGGGGAAAGCTTGGCTCCCCTGTCCCACTGGGTGCTGGACACCTCTTGTCATAGCTCATCTTGAAGTCCCTCAGCTCCATTGCTATGAGATTGTTCTCTGGCACAGATGCCAACATGCAACTTGTGCCTGTGCTGTTGAACACAACCACTGAAAAAGGGTTACCTGTAGAAAAGGGTTCTTGGTCATGCCAGCTCTTGAACTGTGAACAGGAATTGTTTCATCTCAGATAAAAAAGTGTCAAGGAGTCTGCAACATCAGGAGAGTAGAGATGCTCATGTTATCCTCATGCAGTTTAATATGCTGGTATTGCTGTATCGTGTGTCCCGTTGTCAAGAGATCATCACTAATTGCAGCAACGAGACCCCCGTGGTGCTCGGTGATGTAAATATTGAGCCTTAGGACTTAGATGAACATTTCTTTAGTGGCCACCCTTTGCTGCCCCGTGGTGCTGGTAACTCAGCAAACCCCCCAAATGCCAGAGGTATTCTTTTGTGAAGGCAGGGGCAGCCCATAGTGGCAGGGCTGTCTGAGAAGGAGCATTTATCAAAATATGCCCTTCTAATCCCATCACAGCAGATGATGGGTGCTGAGAAGGAACAACAGCCTCTCCCAGCACAAGTTTTCTGGATGGTCTGGGAGAGGTGTGGGAAGGTGGTGGTCTGTTCTCTGTACTTCATGGGACAGGGCTACAGAAGGTCAGGAAGCTGTGATAGATCAATGCACATGGAAGGATTTTCATGAGATGGCTTCTCTATGGTGAGGGCTTTCAGAGTCTTTCCCTTCCAGAAGGTTTGGAAGAAGGAGAGCATCCCTGGGAGGGACCAAGCTCTGCCAAGGGGCTCTGCAGGAGTGGTTTGCTGTGGCCCAGACAGATCAAGGGCCTAAAGCTGCCTCTGGTGGTGCTACAAACTGCCCTCGGGCTGGACCTGGTTTGCCATTGTATTCACCATGCTCTTTGGAGCTCACAATTGGAACATGCTGTCCTAGAAAATTGTGTGTGTTAGTCCCAGAGTCTCCAAGGCCCTCGCTCCCGTGTAGTGACATCCAGCCTCAAGAAAGTGGGACAGGAGAGACCCGGTGTCAGCTCAGATGTGGTGCCAGCTTGGCTGGGGAGGAAGTGACGTTGTTTCCCAGCTCCCATACAGCTGCTGCTCTGAGCCTGATGTGGCTTTTCCCCACGGGCTTAGAAAAATGTGGAGGGGAAAGCAAGGTAGAGACGATGAAGGCTCGTATCTCAAACGGGGCCAAATGGCATTTTTTTTTTTAATGCCTGAAAGTTTTTCAGATCCTAATTAAGGACCAATTAAGTGATTAGCATCACCTGTGTCTTAATTAAGGTTAATAAGCAGCACCTGTTACTAATGGTGGGCCACGATGGTCTCTGAAACGTTCCATATCAGCTCTAACCTCCTTAGAGTGAAGCTTGTTCTTGCCACAGCATTGTGGAGAGATCTGCCTGAGATGAGAGATTCAGCTGTGAGACAACTACCACTTGGTCTTCAGAGGGACTCTCAGGTTAAAATCACACCTGGAAATAGCATGATGTTCCCTTGCATTTGTTTCTCATAGCACAGCTGATGAGGTGAAGTTGGGGGACATTTAGAAATCAAGTGCACTTGTCCTTGTTTATAATCCACCCTGTGGTACTCCCTCGTCTCCCGAGTTGTGGGGAGGTGAGAGAAGCTGTTGGTGCTGCCCTGTTAGTTTCCTCCTGGTTCCTGGCTGGTGTGTAACCAACTCTCCCTGTTGGAGCTGTATCCACTCCTGCAGAGCCTGGCAGGGTGTGCTGGTGTGGGATCCCTTGAGGCCTCAGTTCCATCTAGGAGACTGGTCTGGGATGCAGGAGCAGCCTGTGAACAAGTCTGGAGCCTGTTCTTATTCTGCGAGCTGAAACAATCAGGTACCTTTCAGCTGTGGTAAAAATCTACATTCCTAACTCCTTTAATTATTAAAGGATTGTTTAAGTTTTAGCCTGACTCTGCTTTGGCAGAGCTGACACCAAGAAACCAAGGCCTTTGTTTGGTTTGCCACAGGAAATGTGTGGACATAGCTGTGTGATCCTGCCTGCGCAGACACTCATGTGCAGACCCCATAAATACATACAGTTTAATAATCATAAGCTTGAGGTAAACCTTCTGGCACCTTCCCTTCTAAAGCTATGTTTTCTACTCCTTGTGTGATTCCAAAGAATTTCCCATGGAATTGTTTTCCAAGGTGGGAAAGCTCATAACTGGCAGCTCTCACTGTGCAGCATTGTCAGGAGCTCGCTGCGATTTCCGTTTGGTTTCTTGTGCACCTGCCACTCAAAGTGGTCTTTGCTTGTCTTGATCTCCAGGCTGCAGAACTATCCCACTCAGGGTTGCTAATGAGTGGCTCAATAAAAGCCAGTGCTCAGATAAGTTGTGACAGCTGCAGGTCCGGGCACAGTCCTGGAGATTTGCAAGGGCTCTGCTTTAGCAGACCAGTTCTGTAGCCCTCCTGATCCCCACTTTCACCCCGATCCATGAAGGCTCCTTATGCTTTAAGCTGCTACAAGATGAGGAACCCAGTTAAAAGCTGGCTGTATCCTCTTACATGAACACCAGTGCTGGTGTTCTTGCTGGTTGCAAGAGATCATGCAGGATTCGGAATAACTGAGAGGAATGATGAACTGTGCCCTGGGATGGGGACATGCAGGGACCAAGGGCTGGAGGAACCTGAAAAGGCAGCATCTCTTACAAGGGACTGCCCTGTATGTCCCTGGAGAGAGAGATCCTATGAGAGGTCCTATGAGAGGTGCTGGGAGATTTTGGATGGCATCAATCTCCCAGCAGTCAAGGTACTGCTTCCTAAACTCATGTTGAGTGCAATAGATATGAAAGGGGATCTGCAGGACTCCAGTCCAACTTCCCACTTATAGTTGCCTGCTGCAAGGTGCAGCATCAAATGTAACTCTGGAGATCCTGCAGCAGGCTCTGTGCTGGGGGGTGTTGATAAAGACATTCACATTGGTAGACATACTTGTACAATTTCTGCAAAGTAATTTGGACAACCTGAGCATTTGGTCTGTTGAATCAGGGGAGAATTTAAGCATGGAGTAATAGTGGGTTCTGATCTGGGCAAAGCATTTTCCAGACATGAGATGAGCTTTGGGATAGGAACCCAAAGGCAGAAGATGCTGGGCAAACTGGGAGTGTCTTGAGGTATGGGGTGGTGATGGTGCTAATGAAGCTGTTGCCTGGGTCACCCTGTCTCCCCTGGTAGGATGGAAGAGGGTTTGGAGATAAGCGTGCATGCGTCCTGCCTTTTGCAACTCCACAGCAGCTTTAACACCCAAGCTGGAGGCCTTGGAAGGAGGGGGATCAAAAGGTTTTAGTGATCTGGAACTGTTTAGTCTGATTCTGGTGCCCTGTATCAGTCCTGTGGGGGGGACAGGTACTGGCTCCATACTGCTTCCCCCTCCCTGCTGGCAGTCCCTCTCAGACAGAGTTCCCTGTGCTGGCTGCTCAGCACAGTCAGGAATTACCTGGGTGGCAGGCGGCTGGACGCGGCAGCCTTCCCTGCCCTTTGCCTTCCTGGAGTTGCCAGACACGGAGCAGATGGTTTCATCCACACCCAGACAAGGCTCTGTCTGCAGGGCTGACATGAGAGGCAGAAGAGATGTGTGAACAGCTACACATTCCCTCTGTCATGGTCTGCTTTTCCACCACTGTGCTGTGGCCAGTTAAGACTTCTGAGGAACGGAGAGGTGAACGTGTGGGATGGCTGAGTACGTAGAGCCCCTTGGTCCTAGTCCAGGTCTGTGGAGGCCAAGTGCCAGCAGAGGAAGAAGAGGACTCAGCTGTTGTGTATAATAGGGACTCTTTTTGCAGGGGCTGCCAGTTACACACTGACCACAGTGTTCACCAGCTCCCGAGGGGCGAAGCAATCTGTGTCATCTCACAGCGGGCTTCCTTAAATCTCGGCCTGATTAAGCGGTGGCAATATGGGCTGCCCGATAGGAAAGAGCTTCCCCCGAAAGGGGCTGAAATAGCCTGTTTAATTGTTTGCATTCCTCTGCAGTCAGAGGGACATGAAATCCCCAGATTCTGACTCCAGCTGGGTAGGAACCTGGAGATGAATAGTGTCCATCGGCCTCTGGTGTTGTTTTGGGTACAGACTGAGCCTGTTGGCCATGCACCTGGGAAAAGTGCATTTGAATGCTCTGGGTCTTTTTTTTTCAACCTCAAGATGTCTGAGGGAATTTGGGAATATCCACTCAGCTTTCGACCTCGTGTCTGTCCTTGAAAAAGCAATATTTGTGCTTTCCACGGTGAGGCTGTGGCTAAAATACCCATGGAGTGCAGAGAGATGCTGAGGCTTGTAAGGCGGCGTTGCTACAGAGAGAGGAGGTGGTGTGGTAGGTCCTTGGAACAGTTTCTCCTGGATTTATGTGCTAGATCTGAGACACGTTTGTGAATGTGGCCAGTGGTTTTCCGTCAGCACATTTTCCGAGAGCTGTATGAGAGAAGGTCTGGAAAGGGAGTTTGATACTCAGACATCTGATGAAAAATTGCTGTGTGTAGTTACGTCAGAGTTATTTATTCATTGCATAGAGATAAAAGCTTTTTTGATAGAGCACAGTCATCTTAGCTTCTGGCTGTTGTTTTTCATGGTTTCTTGTGTATTTTAGGGATCTCATTAATTATAGGGATTGACTGATGCTTAGAAAAAATACATTTCAAGCTGAGCTGCAGTTTTCTTCATGTTTCTCTGATTTCTTACCGAAAAAGCAGTAAGCTGGAGCCTACCTTGGTAGCAGGTCCTCAGTGTTCAACAGGCAAAAATAAAACGTTGCCAACTGCAAGTTGTCTGTGGTAGTGTGCTTGTGCTGAAATACAGGAAAATGTTGGTGCATCTCTGATTTATGGAACAGGGGGGTGTTGAGGTAGAGTAAAGGCCAGCATTTATTGGCTTTGTCAGGTGGTCACCGTATAGAAGACATAAATTAAGAGTTGTCTGCTGGGATCATCTGGACATGTGACAAGCTTGCAGCATGTTGGTTTGGATGACATCAGCCTCAGGTTTTGCTGCTCTGCTGCCCATCTGGAGGTGGTCTACTCTTTGTCTGCAGGTTCCCAGTACTGCAGAGGGAAAGGTGGAACAGCTTGGCACACTGCCTGTTTCAGTATGCCAGTTAGAAGCAACATTCAACTTGGAGATATTTATATGCAACTTCTCTTTGAAAAGCTTTCAGGAGGCCTTTCCATCCTTTACAGATGAGATATGTGGGGAATGCTCTCTTGTGGTTGAAAGGCAGGAGTCAGAATGTGTTGTGGCATCGTGAGCAGCGCTGGTAGACATTGCAGGGCAACTGCAATCTCTAGCTCGGGAGGTGGACTGAGGAGCAGTTTTCAGGAAGGCACTGACAGGGGTGGGATCAATCTATACGGACTGCATTTCTTGTGGCCTTTACCAGGTTGTTCACCACTGCTGGGGAAGCTTGCTAGTCTTGTCAGACTGTTGTTCTGACCTAGTACAACTGGCACCGTGGGTCAGGTACAGACGTCTGAGCTTCCTCCAGTGGTGGGAATAGAGAATCAGCATAGACTACCAGGGGAGTTTGTTCTATGACCAGTCCTTGACTCCCGTGGTGATGACCACTTCCACACTGTGTAATCTTTGGCCCAGATCTCTTCTGGGCCTCTCACATTGCTCACTGGCTCTGACACACCATCAGTAGTTGCTGAGGTTTCAGCAATCCCAGATTCTTGTGATCTCAAAGAGGTATGGCAGCCCAAGCATGATCCATCCCGTGTCATGGTCCATCACCTAGTAGAGGCTGAACTGATCTCCAGACTATGGCCCATCTGCAAAAAGCTGTACCTGCCATGTGGACAGAGAGTCAAAGACCGGGACCTGGAAGTGAGACAGGGACCAAAGCTGTTGGGTAATGCAGGTGTATACAGAGGAAGCTTAGCAATGCCTCAGTACCTTCTGAAGATGTTTGTTTGAGACTTTTTTCCTGTCCATCCCAGCTATTCTCATGCCTCTCTGATGAGCATTGCCCTGGTCTGCTTGCACAAGAAGAGATCTCAGTTTCCATGAAGGGGTCTAGTTTGAGACCAAAAACTTGTTTTTATGTAGGGTCTAGAGGTCTGACAAGGGCAAAGCTCCTCTTCTCAAGTCATGTTGTGGTTACCTGTTTCACTCCCCAAAACCCTTAAAGCCTCTCTAGATCCAGATGATAGATGTTAATACCTTTCTTTTGGTTTAGATGATGACACATCATGCTGAGGGATTTTCCTATGCAGATGCCCGCTGTCACATTCAAGTATGGTGGGGCCAGCTCTCTGGGTTTTCTGCTGGGGGAAGCAGGCCTTGCCTGAGTGTGCAGCACTGAAGGCCAGCTGGTCTACCTGGCCTGGAGGTTGTGTAAAGCCACTCTGTCCTCCTGTTGTCTTTCTCATTGTTCTCTGCCTTGGGGACAGGCCATGCATCAGCAGAGGCTTGATTGTTGTGATCATTTGGGTTGCTGGAGAATCTGATGGGTCTGACTATCCCTGGACTCTTGAAGGATCCCTTATTCCACCCCCAAACACACTTTTATCCAGTCTTCTCTCCTCTCCTAGTAACAGTGTTAGTCCTGCTATGTTCATGTTTCTCCCAGTCTCCTCCTTCTTTCCCTGCAACGTTGTGACCATCCTCACCTGCACCGAGCCTAGCTCCCCTCGCTGCCGGCCCAGATCTCTCTGCAGCTCGTCACCACCAGCGTGTCCCAACAGGTTGGCAAAATTTGCAAAATGAAAATGTCTTCTACCACATTTTTCAGTTTTGCCACCAAATTTTGACAGAGACAAGAGCCTGGAACTGCTTCTGCTGCCCTGCGTGTGCTCAGTGACCTGGAGGGGACCTAGACAAGTCTCTCCATAGCAGTTTCCAAGCTATTCTTTCTCTCATGTAAGTGCTCTTAAAATAATGATCTGGTCCTTGCAGCTGGAGAAGTTCAGCTTTGAGACTGATGTTTGCCCCCATCTCTTTCCTTTCTTTCAGACCATGCCGCTCTGGGAGGAGAGGGCAGCTCTTTGAGGACAGTAGTCATGAGGAAGCCTGTTGGACCACCACAGCTCACTTGATTGCCCCGATTCCAAATTCTACTGTTTTTAAAATAGGCAGTGTGCTGGCAGCTGGGACATGCGAGATCAGAGGAGGTGAGTTCATGGGAAGAGGAAAACCTTTAGTTTCAGTGCTTGGGGACCAGCTGGTGTTTCACTGGGATCCTGCAGGGTTTTTGCTGTAGGTGAGAAGGAACTGTCCCAGGGAGCAGGGGCTCAAGAGAGTATGATCCCATGGGGATCTCATTTGCCTTTCTGGACATACCTGACCTGCTCAGCTGGTGACTTGGCTTTGTACTGGGTTCATGTTTGGAGAGATGTGCCCAACCCTTTAGCTTGCCTAGGCCCTGGATTGTACCAATAACATACTTCATGACAGGACTTCTTGTTAGCTCCTTCCCTTCTGTTGCCTTGAACTCTGTGGCCATCTCTTTCTGAATACATTTACTGTCTCCTTATTTCTAGACTTCTCTTATGTATCACTGCAGAAGTGTTTGGGATCCAGCCTAGCTGAGATCATCACCACGATGGGCCTGATTTTCTATTGTCACCCTTTGTCTTGATTTCAGGGTGGGTCATAATGCATCTTGCAGCTGATTTATTTTTTTCAGGGATTTGAGTTCCCTGGAAAAACTCCCTGGAGAGATGCTCAGCTTAATCATGATTAAGGCCAACAAAAATCTGGTAGCTTGATCCTCTAAGCAAAGAGGGGCTGTGTTCGATCAGTAGGTGAACCTGGGGCATCTAGTGGAAACTGATAGTTTTCTGGGGCCTTACTTCATTTGTTTTCACGGTCTGGGCTGTAGTACACTGGGAAGACCTGCTGGGTGACACACCGGTATTCGTGAAGGTGCCTTTATCTGGAGAAGGCTCCATCTGTTCCACAAGGTGTCATGGTTTTCTCTTTAATATCCTAGGGATTGTTTTCAGGCTGAGGACGTGTGAGGAAGGAAGAGACTGAGGATGCAGATGGGATGGAAGAAAATTCCTAGTGATTAAACGGCTGTAGATGAGTGGAGATACGGCTTAAAAGATTGACGGTCACCTGCTGGGTGGAGAGATGGAAGGAAAGATTGCATTCATGTGCACCAGGATTTCAAATCCTCTCACCCCCCGCTCCCCCACGTTAAATTGCATTTGTTACTTGGTTTTAGCCTTCCCTTGTGTAAACTTTCACACAACTCTGTACTGCACCTTTATGGCCCCATCTGCTGTTTCATTTCCTAGAACCTCGGGTGTCTTTCTGGGGGACAAAGCATATAAAATAAAACTTTTGCAGTCACACAAGCCGCTTGCTGTGCCAGTGTTTTCTTTGGCCGATGTGTCTGCGGTGCGTTCTTGTGTATGCATGACTGCGCGTGTCAGAGTTAATGTGCACAGATGAGGGATAATTCACAGGTAGCTGTGCAGATAAAAAAATGCATCAAGCATCAAGGGGTGCCTCAGAAGATGTCGTGCTTTTGGGGAGTGGGGGGGACTTTCTTGAAATATCCTCTTATGAGAATGGCTCTAATGATTTCTGGACAATGTGGTTCATGGGCAGAAGCTGTGGATCTCTGACTGGGTCTCTTTGTGCTCACCCCGTGCCCGATGGGAACCCAGGGACTCAACAGGACTGTACTTGATGCGATTAACAAACTGCCCCTGGAGGAAATTCCTCTGTCCCTCCCATGGCGGGCTTTATGCAATCTCAAGGGCCCACGAGAGCAAGTGGGAGGGGAGCTGGCAGGATGCGCTAGCCAGACTTGGGATTTGGGGTGGCTGCTGGAGGGAGGCAGGTCTGGCAGGGTGGTGGAAGAAGGTGGCCTGGCTTGTCTGGGGAAGGTCTGATCTGCCAGGCAGCACCCCAGGTCTTGGGGATTGTGGCCCCTGAGTGTTTCCTGTCTCCCACTAGGTGGCACTGGGAGCCCTGCTATGGTGTCTGTGTCCCCCCAAACAGCTGCCTGCCCCTGCACCCCTCCTCTGCCAGGACAATGCCCACGGCTCTCCTGGACACGGAGCCTGTGCATTGCACACCAGCCCTTTTCCTTTTCCACTGGGAGCCGGCCTGGCTTTTGGGAGCTGGTGTCTCACACAGTGCCTGTCATCCCAGGAACCAGTGCCTCACACCCTGACCCAGCCACACTTCCTCTCATTGCCTTGCGTGTGTCTGATGGGGAACTGGTGCACCTCGAGGGGCTTGGTGGGAGTCACTGCACTGCCTGTCTCGCTGGGAGCTGGTGCGTTGTGTGTCGCGCTGGGGGTCACTGCTGGGCAATGGTGTGTGACATGTCCTGATGGGAGTCGGTGCAGCACGCAAGCTCTGGTGAGAAGCCATGTGTCACATGTGGCTCTGCCTTACTGGGATCCAGTGTGTTTAGCACATACTCTGCTGGCAGCTGGTACCTTGCACCCTGGCTCTGCACTGCTAAGATGTTGTGTAGCCTGTGTCCCACTGGGAGTTGATGTGTCCTGCTGAGAGTCTTGATGCAGCACGTATGCTGCTGGGAGTCAGTCAGTCCCTTCTGTCCTACTGGGAGCTGGTCCATTTTATGGGGCTCAGCCCCAGTGGGACCCAGTGCATTGCAAGTGTCCTGCTGGGGGACAGTTCATCCCATGCACCTTGATGTCAGTCAGGGCATCATCTAGGAGCTGATGCATCACATGTTAGCCCTTTCTGTTTGGAATTCAGCACATCCATGTGTCCTGCTGGGAGCTAATGGGTCCCACATGTCCCTGTAGAAGTGTGTGTTGCCATTGAGCCCTGCCCTGCTGGGAGCCAGTGCAGTGTGTGCTGAATGTTCTTCAGGAGAAGTCTGTGTCTCACATGTCCTGCTAGGAGCCAGTGTGTCTCAGATGTGCTAGGATTCTGATTCTTGCTCTCCTCTATTCTGCCTTGTAAAGAGACAGCATGTTATGTGCTGGCCTGTCATGACAGCAACCAGCACGCTGCACACAGTGTCCCCACCTCTCTGTGCCACTCTGTAGCACATCACCCCATTTTCCTCCTCTGGTCTCCTCTCACCCAGGCCCAGCAGATATGATCCGTGATGCGGGTCAAGGAGACCCAGCCACAGCTTGCTCTGCTGAAGACTTCCTGTCTGCAGTGGACACAGTAACCCCATGACACTGATTATTTTAATTATTTTATTTTAGCTATCTGTAGTACTGAGAATTAAATGGCATTAAATAAGCACATCCAGCATGCCTGGCATCCTCTGCCTTTGTTCCCAGGAGCGCAGCAGGTGACAACAGATGTTTCTCCATGCCTGTCTTGGTGCTGGTGTCTGTCTGTCTTTCTTCCACCCAACATGCCCTGTCCTCTGGGACTTGCCCTGACAGCCTTGCTGTCTCAGCACTGCCACCCGCATCCCATGGTGGCCGGAGCTTCCCCAGCCTTTGGGGATCCTCTTCACCTCCCCTGCTGGGTCCGGCACTCTGCCCTGCAGTGGCTGTGGTGGCAGGGGAGGGAATGGCCATTGGTGACACAGCTGGGCTCAAAGGTGCCAGTTTCTGCTCTTTTGCTTCAGAGGGAGGGTGCACAGGGGTCCCGGCCATGCAGTAAGGAGGGGTGGCCTCAGTGGGACAGACCCTGTCCACCCAGCGTTGCTTGCGGCGCTAAGTGGGGTTTTGTGGTGCCTGCTACCTCTCCCTGTGGGCACCATTCCAACACAAGGCATGCAGACATCCTGCCCTCCTCCTACAGCTCCCCAGGATCCATGGCTTTCTCGCAAGGTTGCAGAGCCTTTCCCTCGTGCTCCATGCCCTTCCCTTGTGCTCCATGCCCTTCCTTCAGGCTCCATGGCTTCCCTCATGGCTGTGGGGCCTTCCCTCTGATTTCTGTTGCTGCCTTCACATCCCTGTGGCCTGTGTCCCTCAGGGAGCCTCCACACTCCCACATCTGCTCACTCTGCATTTCTAAACCTTCCCTTCTCCATGTCCCGGCCTCTGCTCCTCTTGGTGTCCTTCTGAGGATCCTGCCTGTCCCCCAGAACCCTGGCTGGTGGCTTTTTCTGGGAGATGTGGGAAGAAGTTGTCCATCATGTGGGTGGAACAGGCAGGACATGACGTAGAGCTGGTGAAAGGGACTGGTGAGATGTGCAGGAGGTTAGGTACATGTATGTGCACCAGCCAGCCCTGGAAGGGGCTCCCAGACTTTGCTTCTTCACACATGGCAGAGATCCTGGGATGGGGGAGTTTGGTACCTTGGCAGATATTTGCTTCCTATGGGACAGACTGGTAAACCAGGAAACTGGGTGTTGTGGTTTCACCCTGATAGGCAGCTCAGCACCATGAGCTGCTCACTCACTCCCCCACAGTAGGATGGGGAAAAGAATCAGAAGGGTAAAAGTCAGAAAACTCGTGGGCTGAGATAAAGACAGTGCCAGAGGTACAGCAAAAGCTGCCCGCACAGACAAAGCAAACCAAGGAATTCATTCACTCCTTCCCATCACAGGCAGGTGTTCAGCCATCTCCAGGACACCAGGCTCCATCATGTGTAATGGTGACTTGGGAAAACAAACGGCATCACTCCAAACATGCCCCCCTTCCTTCTGATTCTGCCTGGTTTTTATTGCTGAGCATGATGTCACATGGTCTGGAATATGCCTTTGGTCAGTTGGGGTCAGCTGTCCTGGCTGTGTCCCTTCTCAGCTTCTTGTGCACCCCTGGCCTGCCTGCTGGTGGGGTGGGGTGAGGAGCAGAAAAGGCCCTGACTCTGCTCAGAGATAACAAAACCAGCCCTGAATTGTCATCAGTGTTTTCAGCACAAATCCAAAACACAGCCCCATATCAGCTACTCTGAAGAAAATTGACCCACCCCAGCCAAAACCAGCACTCTGGAGAATTTAAAGAGATAATGCCCCCTCTCCTCTTCAGCTATCTGTTTATGTTTCTTCTTGATTGGAAAACAAGTATGAAGGACTTGCATGGAGCTGTTATGCTGCCTGCATCAAGGTGTGCAGAAGGGAGGTGGTTGCAGTCTCTCAGGGTATGTTCTCCTGTGGTCAGCTGGAGCCCTGGGTCTTCATTCATGCTACACGATGGTCTAGAAATAGGAAGGCAATGGTTATGTTAACTTCAACCTCTCTTCATTTGTTTTCTTTGCCCAGCTCACTTTGCTTTTATCCGTGAAGCTGTAATACCCATTTCTGTTTCTAGCTTATGGTAACTAGAGCTGGGTTTAACAACCTTCTGCTGTCCCTGGAATGAAGGTGGGAGCCAGAATGCTGTTTGAGATGTGACTGTTCTCTATTGCGTAGCTGCTTTAATTCCCAAACTTGCTTTTATTTGATCAGCAAGTGCCAATTGCAGAGTGCACACGTGATGACCTTGCTAAGGTGACTGTGGCCGCCCAGTGCTTTTACCCTAAGGTCAATCTCAGCTCAGACTAGATTTTAGCTGAGGACTGGTGAAGCTCTGCAGATCCTGTTATCAGCCTCTTCAGCTTGTTGAGACCTGTGCTTGCCGAGCAGCAGCCTCAGAGAGAGCAACTGAGGTAGGTTTAGATATGCTAAAGGCATGAGAGGAAGACTGTAGATGCCAGATTGTTGATCCTGTGTGGAAATGTTGCCTGTTGTGCCTAAAAAAACCCTATTGGTGCTGTGAGTCGCGGCCAGACTGCTCAAATGTGCTCAGGTTGTCACTAGAGGGAGCAGCATGTGATTGCTCCTTAATCTTGAAAAAAATGACATGATGCAGAGACCCAGCTGGTGGAACAGTTTGGCAGGAGGGATGTCAGAGAGATGCTGCAGCCTCTTCTTAAACATAGGTGTTTCTCTAGCTGCAAGAGAGTCTTTTGTCCTGCTGAGCTAGCAAGGTCTGAGCAAAAAGGGAGCAGCTAGGTACCTTAAAAAGGTCAGTTTGCTACTTGGGAATCACTTTCTTGATTCTTTTTGTCTCTTGGAAGTGCAAAGTTATGAAAGCTGACAGGGCCCTGCCAAGTGCAGAGGCACTGTACATTCTCTGAGGAAGATGGATGGAATGGGAGAGATGTTGAATTTAGTTGGCTTTGCCACTGCTGGGAATTAACTGGGCTTGCTCTGTCCATGAAGGGCCTGGTTTGACACGCACAGCTGCTGGGGATCTCCTTTGAGAGCTCTCTGTTAACCAGATTCTAGTACCATTGATGCTTGCATGGCTGTGTGGAGCTGCATCTCTGGGCTGTGTAGTGGACACATTCAGAGGTACCCCTCCAGGCCTAGAATCTAAACACAAGATGAGGAGCAAGGGAATAGAGACAATGCAAGGAAACAAAGAGACCATAATGGTATCCTGCCTTGCCTTGAATTGGATAATTCCCCTATGACTAGTTGGTGGGCAGTGGATTACTCAGTGGGAGGAAAGGGGGCTGGAGTCAGTCCTGTGGACTTCGTTCCCTCATTTGTAAAATGATGTTGTGAACATCTGGCTCACACATGGAGCGTGTCACTTGGCTCGCAGAGGCATATAAATGTTTTCAGATCCTTGAATGGCTGTTGCTGAAATGCGAAGGATCATCATTAATGAAGCCTGCAATAACACTGACGGAGCATTTGTGTTTGCTGCAATTTGTAACTATGTTCTAACAGTTGTTAACGAATGCTATTGTGGGTTGCAGTGTGACCAAGGAACACTTGAGGATAAACATGACCAAGTGGTTGTTCCTGGTTTGTGCTACTATTTATCACTGCAGGTGTTGAAACATATCATGTTGTGCAGCAAGGCTTTAAATGGGTGAATAGGGTAAGAGGGAAGACTTAGCTACCGCTACTTCCTCTGTGGTTTTCCCATCTGCTCCATTTACATGGCAAACACAGGCAAATGCCACAACTGGCTAATACAAGATCTGTTGTGATGAGGAGCTGAATATCCATATGACATCAGAAAAATCTAGCTGGTAGGCTGGAGATTGGTTTTAGGCAACATAGCTTGGAGTAACAAAGTGATTTCCCATCAAGAGACCAGCAGGAGGACCTGAAGAAGCAGCAAATGCTCGTTCATGAGCCAAAATGGAAAGGATAGAACTGAGATTAGCCAAGCAAAGCCTGCATGGATGATGTGAGCAAAGAGATCACATCTGAACTCAGATGTACAAAGGTGACATACAAAAGGTGGAAGCAGAGGCAGGTGACCTATTAGGAATGTAGAGCTGCTGTCTGATCTTGTAGGATAGGGTGACCTGGAATGGAATCTGGTGAGGAGTGTGAAGGGTGCCAAGAAAGGATTCTGCAAGTACGTAAACAGCAAAAGGAAGACTAGGGGAAATGTGGGCCTGCTGCTGAATGGTGCTGGGGACCTGGTAACAAACACATGGAAAAAGCTGAGGTACTTGGTGCCACTTTTGCTTTAGTCTTTACCAGTAAGACCAGCCTGCAGTAATCTCAAATCCTTGAGACCAGAGGAAAGGTGTGGAGCAAGGAAGACTTATCCTCAGCTTAGGGAACACTTAAGTGAACTGGACCCATGAGTGCTTAAGATACTCTTATGAGAAGAGGCTAAGAAGCTGGAACCGTTCAGCCTGGAGAAGAGAAGTGTAAGGGGCAACTTAGCCATATGTGTAAATACCTGATGGGAGGCAATGAAAAAGAGGGAACTGAACTTTTCACAGCAGTGTCCAGTGATGGGACCAGGGCCAATGGGCACACAGGAAGTTCCATCTGAACAACAAAAAAAACCCCACCCATTTTTTACAGTGAGAGTGATCAAACACCGGCATGGGTTGCCCAGAGAGGATGCGGAGTCTTTGTCTAGAGATATTTAGAAGCCATGGGACTCATGCCCTCTCACCCCCATGACCCTCAATGGCCCTGGACTCCTGTGCAGGCTGTGACCCACAATACCTTCTAGATGCTTCCCTGCCCCTTCTCTGCCTGTGGGGCTGGCTGTCCTGCTGAGGTGTATTTGCACTGACTCAGTTGTTTCTTATTTATTTTCTGACTGCATCTCCCAAGTTCTTCAGACTGGTTTGAATCCAAAGCCTGTCCTGTGATACACTGACAGCCGTTTCTGTGGTGGAATCATCTGCATGATGAGTAAACCTGCTTCTCTTTCTGTTATCTGGCTGTAAGTAAAAAAGCTAATTAGGGTTGACCCAAACCTCATCCCTGTGAATCCTCACTTGATGCATGTTCCATTGGACAGTGTGCCATTTATGACTACTCTTTTAATAATGTTTTTTCTAGATGTTCTCCCATCATATTGCCATTTGAAACTCCCCCAGCTTGATCAGGAGACATCACCAAACAAACATCGAAAATCTTACTAACATCAAGAAGTGGTAACTGTTGTTTTTCCTCATCTGTGAAATTCTTTTGCCTGACTGTCCAGGGAAGCTGGGTTGGTCTGAAGAGGTTGTGTTAGTTCCTACACTCTTCCTTGCTTTCATCTAGTGCTCATGGTAATGTCAACTAAGCTAGTGCGTCTGTAATTGCCCAGATTTTCTTTTCTTCATTTTGTTGAGCACAACTTCATTTGTCCTCTCTGCAGCCTTCTAAGGCTACTTGGATGTTTCTGGAGCCCAAACCCCAGCAACCTGCATCAGTGTTTTGAGATAAGGCTTATCAGGCACATCTCATTGGAAACCCTTCATAGAAAAGTTCTCTTTGCTCTGCTCTTGCATTATCTGAGGGTTAAATCTTGTCCTTTTGTAGCTGACAATAGCTGTGCTGCATCAGCTGCTGCTTTTTTCTCACACTGGTCTTTGTGACCTTCAACATGTATCCAAGACAGCAGATAGCTTTCCAGCTCTGGGGAGTGGACATGCCATGTCTCCCTCTCACGACTCATGGGCTTAGAACAGTTTCTCGCCCTTGCTGGTCCTTCAAAGCTAAGTGCCTTGGCTTTCCAGCTTTGTCCTTTTTTGCTTCTGAGATTGTTTTTAACTGTTGCCTTTTGCAATGTAGCCTAGTGTCAATTCCTCCTTCTGAAGTCCATGAGGATCTCATGGTTCATCTGAACAGGTTCCAGCTTCTTCTTCCTGACTTTGCCCTGACAATGCTAAAGCTTATTGGAGGCCTGCATCTTCCACAGACTAGAGATCTGTCACTTTTTTTTGTTTCTGTAGTTCAGCCTTCCAAGATATTCGTACCAAAGCTCAGAGTTTATGATGATTTGCCTTTCTAAAATCAGCATTTCAAATTTCCTGGCCTCTGAAGGCTTCACAACCCTTTTAGGTTGGTCACCCTCACCCACATTGCCTTCCATGTTTGTGTTCTTCCCAGTCCTCCACACTGAGCCCCTCCTGAGACTAGACCTATGAGTCACCTGCACCATTCCTATCCCAGAAGATAGTTCTCAGTATGTTCCAATTTGCCCTTCTGTCTCCAAAGCTGCTTCTCTGCACTGTCAGGACTTCGTGTAGGTCTGAGGTTTCCATTCACCCTGCAGCCAGAGCCATGTCTTTGAAGCACACAGTGTCACTTGTCCTTCCAGAAGAGGCTGATACTTTCCTAGTTTCAGTTTGAGTTCTCCCAGACCATCTGTTGCACCGTTTAAATCAGGTCCATGTCCTTCTTGTGTTGGGGGCTCCAGAGCTAGACACAGTACTCCAGCCAGGTGAGGTCTTGCCAGAGCAGAGTAGAGTGGCAGAATCACCTCTCTCAATCTGTTGGCCACACTTTAATAGTTGATAGACATCACAGAGCAAAGCTGGCCTTAAAAGTGTTCATTATTGTAGTGTTGATACATCTTCCAGAAGCATGGTCAGACATAACCAAACTATGGTCCTTCTGCTGTGTTGAACAGGTCACCTGTGGGCTATTTGGGATTTTCATATATGTATTCTTATTGCCCAAGAGGATGTTGACATCTAGCTTGTGTCAATGAAGGCGTCTCAAGGTCCCTCTAACCAAGCTGAGGGATTGCAGGACACTTGACATGGAGATCTCTAGATCATGTAGTGTAAGTGACTATTACCCTGGTGGGCATGGAGGGGCTGTAGTGAAACCCTGTCACCAGGAGCAACTCCTAAATCAAACTAGAAGCCTTATCTTTCTGCATTGGTGCTCTTGTTCTTCATTCAGTGTAACGGACATCGGGGTGGAATGAAATGGTGTGCAGCTCTGTGGGAATAGCAAAGACATTAGTTACTCTGCTGGTGTTAGTGGATCAGAAAGGCTGCTTTATTGGATGTGGAATGAGTAGAGAGCATCTTCTATTGAAGGGCTGGGCTGTCTATATAGTGTTCTTTGAAAACCCAATCCTGCTTGGCTGGGCCAGGCTGGAATAACACTGAGAGAGGATATCCAGGCCAGTATCCTAGGTGCAGTGGTGTTTATAGGGTATCTAGTAATTTAAATTGTGGGTACAGTGGTGACTGAAATAGTGGTGGGGACACTTGTGTTACCAGGATGCTACTGTCTGCAGTACATGTGTGACAGCATCTCGTTTTGGAAGTCCCATATCCATTACCATAGCAAAGGACACACAGGAGCCAGAGCTGACTGTCCCAAGTGTTGTCCAAAACAGCAAATTCATTGCCCAGTGTGCAGTGAGTCCAATTCTCACACACTCAGGAGAGACACTGTTGATTTATTTCAGAGTTACGTAAACCTGGGTGCTCGGTGGTTTCGCACACATCAAGCACCCCAAGTGGGACTCTCTGTGTTATATTTATACACAAAACTTAGGAAAATAGTAATTTATAAGCCCACCCTCTTTACAATGTTTGGTTAGTAATTGACATACAATTTTAATACTGCTGACTCCATATTTCCACTACTACGCATGCTCAGGGGAGGGGTCTTCACCTGGGCAAGGGTCTTTTTGTCCTCTGAGCATGATTTCTAGTATTTTAATGAGGCCAGTTCACTTAAGGAGAGCACTAATTATTGTTTAGCTGACAGTACAGAACTGCATAAAAACAAGATATTCTCTAAGTCCGTTTGGTTTATATGTTTTCCAGGATGTTTCTTCTTCAAGGACAGCCAATTCTTGATTAAAAGTTCCCAGACTAATTATGTTGACAACATCAAGGACAGTCACCTTGTTATACGCGCTGATACTTATCAAAAGGCCTAACTAAATTCGTAAACAATGTTTCACAAATCCTTCAGCTCTTTCTTTGTTTGCCTCCTTGTTTGCTGGGGTAGATAACACAAAGATGTCCATCTTCCTGACACTACCTTGCTTTTGCCAGAAGGCTTTCCTTCCCTTGAAGTTCTTCAGCAGACCTTGTCTTTTTGCTGTGAGTTTCCTCTTATTTCATGGTCAATCAATAGCATTCTCCTTTCTAGTACACCAAGGACATTTTAAAGTATGCCTATTTGCTTGCTATGACTCAATCCAATAGATTTTTCTCTTACTCCATTTGAGCATTTTCCCCTTTGCTCTTTTCCCTTTCCTTGATTGAAAGCTTCTGAACTCTTAATTGTAGTTTTCAGTTTTTCACTTGCTTGATCTCTGTGTGGCATCCTGTTCTCTGTGAAGGTGCTAAGTGCTAGAAAATGTGGTCCTCTAGATCCACAGATCATAGGCTGGTGCATCTGACCTTGACCTAATTCTAGTCTAAAGAAAATCTCTGTCATTTTATTGCTTGCTCTTCCTCTAAGGGATCCAGTTACTTTCAGTGGCACTTTGGCTGCAGACAGTTAGTCACTAACTCCCTAGGCATGAGATCATTTAATGCTGACAATAAATGTGTAAAACAGGGATAGTATTTTAGTGTGGGTGTAAGCAATGAATGTTTGTTTGGCTCTTAAGGCTGTTACGTAGGAGATGTAAAGTGCTGTTCTACCACAAGCCATAGGAATCTGCAGAAATAACTGCCCAGGGTCAGAGAGAAGGATGGAGCTGTGGAGGAGACAGTATCTGATGAAAAGAGAGCACTGGTCTGTAATGCCCAGGCTGGGATAGCATCGAACAGGCACTTCCAGGGCATCCACAGCTCTCCTCACTGTGCTCTTCAGGGCAGATGCTCTTTGCTGTGTGTCTTGAGCTTGAGGGGTTAATATGATGATGTGAGCTACTCTAAAGCAGAATGCATGATAATACCGTTAGCTCTTCTCCTGACATATGTAATCACAGACCTAAGATCAGGGCACCTTCCCTTCAGTCAGGCATAGCGATGGCTGGTACCAGTCACAGGTTATAAACTAATTTTGGCAGTTGGCCATAAAACTGCTCCTTTCGGTGAGACACAGAGGCGTCTAGTGTCAGCCTGACACAAACCATTTGACCAGGGGAAGGCCTCTCTCTTGGTGGGATTGCAGAAGAGCTGATGCTGTTAGCAAAGGTAGAAGTATAGAGAGAGGGGCTTATAACCCTGCGCTAATAAATATTAAATGCCTGTTATCAGGCCTGGCGTTTGCTTTGTGGCCCCGGCTTTTTAGCCTGCTTTGGTGGTTATCCACTGAAGGCAACAGGTTTATCAGCAAGTTCAAGCATGTTTGGACTGCAAGGTCTCTCCTGGTGTCTGGCATGTGAAATTATCCTAATCTGCCTTTAATATCCCACTCTGTGCTCTGGGTGCCATGACACACAATCTCTGCCCTGCAACTCTGGTTTGGGTTACTAGCTGCTCACAAAAGGCTTTAATCCTCTCCCGATCTCTGTAAACACTGCAGAGTACTTCTTTTTCCCCCATCAATGCAAGTTTGGCAGGGTGCCAGAGCCTGTGGGCTCAGAGGGCAGAAGGGACTGCTGCTGCTGCTGCTGCTGCTGCTGTGTTGGGGAGCAGGATGGGCTCTGCTTCTATGGCGAAGGGCAGTCCAGAACTGAGCATGGTGGTTGCTCATCCCTGCACCACCCAGACTGCTGATTAGTGCTTGTGGTGGAGACATGTGGACTTGTGTCTTTTCAGCCTGAAGGCCCTGTGTGCCTTCAGTGGTTCCTTCCCCAGGAGGGTTGGGGATGGGTCACCAGGCAGGTGGGGGATCCCCATCGCTGGAGATTGGTGATGGGTGCAGGAGGTGCAGCAAAACCACTGCAGTGGTGAGGAAACTGAAACTAAATGAGAAGTTACAACAATCCTCTCTCAAATGGACTGTCTTGGTCCCCGAATCACTGTCTTTGGTAATAATGATAGCAATTGTGCTAGGGTAGAAAATGGAAGGTCAACCTCCTTCTGATCTCCTGCCTTTCAAAAGATGGGTGCACACTCTGCTCAGACAGTTCATTTAACTGTGTGCTCCCAGGGAGCTCAGTTTCACTTCCTGTATTCCAAACCACGGATTAAGAAAGGGTGGTAATTGCTGTTGGTCCACCTCATTTCAGCAGCTTTAGAAAGGGAAAATAGGAGAAGATGATCATATTTTTGATAAGGTTTTGGTCTGTTTTTTTTTCCTGGCTCACCAGCAGAGGAAGCCAAAACAAACCAGGCTGGAAAGAGGCAACACGTCTTATTAAAAAACAAATCAAATGGCAGAACCCCACCAAAGCCAACAGGTTGCTAATGAAACTTCCTATCCAAACGCAATTGTGCTTGTCTATAGTAGGGCACCGTGAAAGTATTGTCACTGCTTTGCCTTCTTCCCTCTGTTGCAGATGATAGTATTTTTATTTCTCTCCTTCTCAAGGTGTGAAGCTTTAGGAATGCTTGGGAGAGCTCTCCCTCTGCTGCTAACACCGTAGTGGTCGTTTCCATCTCAGCCCAGAGCTGCTGGACTTTCCACATTGAGAGCTCCTAGGACACTTCACCAGGAGAAAATGCATCCAGATAGGGTCAGTAGCCCACTGTGAACAGACTGAGCCAGTTAAGAAATGATGCTGTGCTCTGCCAGAAGAGTTCTCTTTGGATAATTATAGCAGGTCATGAGAGAACAATAGGAGTGGAAAGTAGAGATTAAGCCACTGCTGTTCCTACTGTATGTATGTTAGTCAAGGAAGGAATATAGCATTGTCACAGGGACTCAGGTAGAAAAGACATTTGACAAGGGCTGTGTGCAACAGAATATTTGGAAAGAACTGCTCAGAGATCCAGAGATACACTGGTCTGAGGCTAAGGAAGGGTTATTTTGGAGCTGGTGAGGTGGGTAGAGGCTTATTTTCTGCAAAGACTGACAAACTTTACTATTGCTGTTTATTCCAGGAGATAAACTTGAGTTGATGAATCATTACAAATACAGTTTCTTGGTTGTTTAGCTAGGCATTCATTCCCAGTCTCTCACAACAGTGTGAGATTTCTACCAGCTGGTTGTCACTGTGCTCTGAGTATTTGGTTTAGTCCCCTGCTGTGAGCTTCTCCAAGACAACGTGTTCTGAGATCTTCACTGTGTGTGAGGATGTGAGCAGGGGCTCTGGATCCCGTGACTCTTTATGGGGAAGAACCTTAACTGTGTGGACTAAAGAAGGATGTGGATGTCTTGAATGGAAAACGTAAGGACCAGCCTTAAGCACTTTATAACTCTCCAGGAAGCTGTCTTGCAAGGAAACTTAGATTTATCCCAAGAAAAAGCACAGTTTGGCCATTCAACTATGTACCAGAAACACAGGCCTGACAAACATGTTTATATGTGCTTGGATTTGAGGAACATGGTATTGGTGCTCAGGTAGAAAGCTTAGGTATGTAGGCTGCTGTCCGAGATTGAACCCTACTCACTCACCCTTATGCAAGACACGTGCACCCGCAGTGGTGTAAAACACCTGAATTGTCCTGAGTCCCTTAGGAATTGCTAAGCCAGAACTGCTGCCTCATGTGAAGTTATTTAAGTGTATCTCAGATATATTTTTACACGTCGGTAATTATCATCCATACCCAGATTGCCCTACTTTCCTCTGGTGTCATTACTTGTTCACTCAGTAATGTTTTCCCTGGGAGGTGTCATCAAATACGTTATAAATGTCGAAGATGCTTAAGTGTGTCATGTATAACCTTTTGCATTTTTCTTTTAATAACTGAGTGGTATGCAATTCACGTCAAGTACTTTAGCATCAGAAATATCCTAGTGGAAGAGATCGACTGGGTTTGATCCAGCTCTGAGTCCCACTGTCCCAGGTAGAAATTTCACCAGGGGAGCTCACACCAGCTCTGCAGTCAAGGCTGAGCAAGCAAATCGAGGAGGGCAAGCAAGGGGATGTTGTGTTTTTCAGAAGACTGTAAGAAAAGCACTCATCTGAATTCATCTCCAGAAGGGATTGGACATGTCCTAGCATATCACTCAGGAGATGGTAGAAGGCAGCTTACTAACCTGCTTTCTCAGCAGTGCTGTTGATCTCTTTCTGCTTTCTCAGAAATTGTCAGGTGCAAACAGTCCCCTTTGCACAAACCTGGCTGTCTAGCGAGAGCCTGCCTGCAGGTGCCTGGCTCTGAAAGGTGTTACCTGACCTGGGTAGAAAATGCAGGTGTCAGAAGAGATGCTCCCTTTCAGGCTAGACTCAGAAAGAAGCAGAAAACAAAGATGTTCAGAGGGCTGCAGCACCTCTCCTGTGAGGCCATGCTGAGAGACTTGGGTCTCTCCAGCCTGGAGAAGAGAAGGCTCTGGGGACACCTTTTAGCAGCCTTCCAGTACCTGAGGGGGGCCTACAGGAAAGTTGGGGTGGGATGTTTTGTAATGACTTGTGGCGATAGGATGATGGGCAGTGGTTTGAAACTAGAACAGGATGGATTTAGACTGCACATCAGGAAGAAGTTCTTTACTATAAGGGTGGTGAGATACTGGAACGAGTTCCCCAGAGAAGCTGTGGATGCCTCATCCCTGGAAGCATTTACTACCAGGCTGGATGAGGCTTTGAGCAACCTGCTCTAGTGGGAGGTGTCCTTGCCCATGGCAGGGGGTGGAAATGAATGATCTTTAAGGTCCCTTCCAACTCAAGCTGTTCTAGGATTCTGTGATTAACTAAGATAATAATGAGCCTATGCAGACTCCCAGGAATGGGAGGAATATGTTCATCGCTGGCTCTCCTGTAATGACTTTCTACTCACAAAGGGTATCTGATTCACACTGGGAGTTCTTACCTGTAGGAGGTAAAGAGAAAAGAAAACACCACTCCTTGGCTTCCTACACTACCCTAGAAGGTAAAAGATGGCAGAAATGCTTTTGCCTGGGTTGCTGATGGCCTGCCAGCAGTTGAGCCCATGTACCCTCCTTGGCTTGCTGCGGTGAATTGTCATGAGTGTCCAGGTAGGAGCACTTAAGTTGTCCTAGCCTAAGTGGGCTAGTGAAACTCCAGCTCACCCAAGTTTGTTCCTCTCCTCATAGCACATGGGCTACACGGAGAACATGTGGTGGAGCTGCATTTGATGGTGAAACCATGTGGTGGTTCTCTGATTTCGACTGGTGGAGCTGCTTGTTAGAGACCCCTGTCGATGACCTCCGGGGGCCCGTAGGAGGAGAAGGAATGAGTGAGGAGAGGCAGTGGAGATGCCAGTAGAGATTCTGAATTAAATTGGCCTGCAGGAAAAAAGATCTGAACTGGGTGGTGGGAAGCTCATGCTGTGTAGAAAGTGATGTGACTGCACTTTGCTCTGGTTTCTGGACAGTAAATGGAATGAAGTGAAATGAAGGGGGCAAGCTTAGAGCTTGACTTCACAGTTTGAATAGAAAGCAAAGTGAGAGTGGCAGGATTAGCCCCTTACATCTTGTGGAACTTTAACGTTCATGTGATGCCCCAGACACACACTGAGTCAGTTCTGCCTTAGATCCGTGGCACTATGGATATTGACATGAAGAAAAAAGTTTTGCTGGTACCTCCACTGCCCTCAGTAAGCACTGACAAGGCTTTTCAAGGCACCTGTTAAAAAGGGTCTCTAACTCCTCAGGAATTCCTTTTTCTCACAGTCCTCTCGCAAAAGACCCAAATAAAAGCAGGGAAAAGCTATGAGTGAGTAATTAATGCTGATAAGCAGGGTTGTAAAAAAAAGAACAAGTGAAAGCAAAGGGTGTGTTCTCCCCTGATAGAACAGAATTTTGTGCTCTGGAAGTCTAGCACAGGATTCCCAAACCTCCACCAGAGTGTCTTAATGGATAACTAAAGCTGCTCATCCTCTGCACACAAACTCATTGAACTTCTATTTTTATTGGATGATTGGGAAAAATCCAGTCCTAAGCCCCTTTAGAGGGCTAGGAAGCGATCTTGTTTCTACAATCTGTAGGCAGGTAACTGGGATAGAAGTAGCAGGATGAAATCCAGTGACAACCTGGCAAAGGAAAGAGAGGTCTCAGTGTGTGAATGACCAACAAATGCATTGTAGTGCTGAGGATGAACGCTCGTGTCTCATGTGTATGCACACCTGGATCGTATTCAGGAACAGAATTTGAGAGCAGTAAATGTATCTTGGCAACTCGCTTTATATAGCTGCAGCGTGCAAACGTGAGGCTGCTCCTGCCTTTCCCTCCTCATATGTCAGCACGACTTTGAAGAGACAGATTTCCCCAAGCTATGAAAGTGTCAGCATGCCATGAGCAACAGCCCAGAGCTCAGATGAAGCTGGAGGTGGTGATTTTTCTCTGCATGTATTTATCCAATTGCAAAGAAGCGTTTTTTACCCTGTTCAATACATGCTTTTGAAGCAGAGGCTGAGTTTGATGCTTTGGGAAATCCCCTCCTTAGATAGACCTATCCTGTACAGGTAATAGTCTCTGCTCCTTTTACTTTTAAATCTCCTGTGCCAAAAGGTTCTTTTTCTACTTTCCAGTGTCTCCTAACAGTGCTGCTTGCAGTTGTAAGCCATCAGCTTTGCTACGAGAAGGTTAAAAATCCTATGACTGGGTGTCCTGATAAGTGGAGACAAATTGACTTTTAGCCTCATTGCTCTGTCTGGAGGGGGGAAGGAGCCAGATCTTCCCCAGGTTTAGTCTTCGGGTGGCTTCATTCCCCAGGAGGGGAGCAGCAGTTCACTCAGCAGCACCGATTCTGCTCATGTTGCTAAGGGGGTGTGTGTGGGAGCAACAGGGCACACGGGCTCTGCTCCATTAGCAAGGCAGGCTGGATGGGACTCGCGCTCCTAGGCACAAGCTCCTGCTTGCTTCAAGGCACGGGAATGCTTCTCTGTGTGGAAATGGCCTTTCTTTGATTTCCCAGCCCTCCCCTGCCGCCTGTCATGGTGGCTGCCAGCTCCTCCCGTCTGCGTTGCTCCGAGGAGCCCGCTGGAGGAGGCAGCCTGGGTAGCTTGGCACCAAGGCAGCTGGGTTAGCGGTCGCCTTGCCAAGTGCTTTGCTTTTGTCTCCATGGCTTGGGGAGGTAGTGTGATTTGTACTCTCGGTCACTGACAGGTCTCAGCTGACAGCTCCCTCCTTCTTTTGTAAAAATTACTTGCAGAGCAGCTAGTTGAGACATGACAAAGTTTTGAAAGAGGGAATTTTGTTTCCCATACGGTTTCATGAGAAAGGTCACTGTTCCACCCCCAGTGCCACTCTGGGTGAACTAAACACACACAGCTGCGCTCGCTGCACGGGGTGGGACAGCCCGATGCAGGCCAGGATCCGCACGCCAGCGGAGGGGTCGGGCTGGCACCAGGGGCTGGGGGGAGAAACCCGGGATTGGTGCTTGCAGAGTGGACCTGGCGTAGCAGCTCCGGGCAGGATGGCAGCCGCACCTCGGCTCTTGTCTGGTGTTGTGTACCCCTGGATTGATGTGGTGCCCTGGCTGTGTGCAGTGGGGACTTTATCTGGGCAATATCTGAGGATCAGTAAAGAGCCCTGATGCTCTTCTCACCCGGGTAATTTGGTGTAAACATCGCTCCTCAATTTCCATAAAAGCGCACCCATTTTGAGTGGTTGGAACAAAAGAGCAGAAATGGGCTCTCATGGAGTTTGGCCCCTATACCCAGCTCAATTTCTGATTCTTTACTCAAGCAGATGTCTGTCAGTGTCAATCAGAAAGCACCTTTGGATTGCATTTGCAAACAATCCCTCTTGTGGGGCTGCCCTACAAGTGTAGGTCAGCAGGTACTGCTCTGCCCCACGGTGACCCACAGTAAGCAGATCCTTGCCTTGCACATAGCTGCACTGGCTCCCAGAGATCAATTCTACATCAATAGTTATTACTCAGAGTGACTCAGTCTGGCATGGAGTGAGTGACGGCTGCAGCACTGGGCTCAGCAGTCATGTGGGAGGATTTCCATTCGCTAGCAGAAGTGGTTCCAGCAGCAGGTATGCCTGACATCTCCCTGGATACAACAGGGGCATCCATCCAAGGCAGGAGAGAGGCTTTGAGTCGAGCTGCTCTCTAGCCAGAAGGCCATTGCTACAGAGACCTCAGGGTTATGGCAGTGAAGTTTGACAGCCTTGGGTCTTGGAAGGACCTGCTTCCTTTGCTACCCTGCTTGGAGGAGGATGAGATTTTTGTAGCAAGCTGTCACCTCTATTGCAAACCTCCAACAGCTGCAGTGCTCGACTTTGGTTTTGGACTCAAGCATGCTGCTTTTTCTGTTGATGACACCAAGAACAACCGCATTAACTCCAGAAGAACTTCAACATGCCTGCCTGCCAAGTCCCATCCTCTAATACTTTGCTGTAAGCCTGTGGTCTTTGCGAATGTGTGGTTTTGGGCCCATGGTGCTTTTTGTGCTCCGAAGCATTTAGATTCTGTTTGGCTGAAATATGAGGAATAATATCACAATCTCTGCTTGCTAATTTCATTTAAATGGTGGTTCTTAGATCCTTTTCTGCTCACCACTGCTGACTTCCTCCTGCTTCCAGTTGCTTTGTTGCTTTAAAAGGCAGCAGAAAATTCTCCATGCTTTCCTAATGGCACATTTTCCAGGTAAGGTGTGCCCAGAGGGCTGTTAATTTTCTCCGAATGAAAGCAAAAGGACCTGCTCTGGTAGGAAGCAGATGTTCTCTGGGAAGTCCCATCAATTGAAGGAAAGGCTGATCTAGTTAGTGTCTGTGTATGTGCCCTTTGCATGACCCGGTCTGTAGGAGAGGAGCAGGAGAGGAGCGCTGTGACTTTAACACTTGGAGCAAGTCATGATCCACAGCTGCATACTTGGGTGAGAAATCTGTTCCTTTTAAGGGCTTTGATGATCCACAGTCAACTGAATGCAGCTGTGTCTTGGTGTTTAATCCCACCCCAGGTTACCCAAGGTGTTTTCTGTCTTTTGGTGTATGCAGCAGCTCAGCTTCCCTCTAGGGAAAGTCTTGTGAGGAGAGGAAGGAGGAGGTGAAATGTGAACAAAATATAGCTTGGCTCCTTTAGCAAGACTCGGAGCTAAGGGATTGCTGTGCTCAGAGCTTCGGTGACTGCAGAGGAGATGTGTGTGAATCAGAGAGCTCTGCCCAGGATGTTGGGATTAGAAGAGATCTTTATGCAAAGGAGAAGATGACTCAGGTATATGTGAACGATCAGTTAAAAATTGTTTTTTCTTCCTTATTGAGTAGCGGTGTTAAAATGTAGCAAGACTTTAATGCTGTCACCTATTTATGAACTGTACAAGCATGCAACCTATTCCATGTTTTTGGCCTTTATACTGGAAAAGCTTCTCAGTTTACATGCTTTTAGGACTCCTCGAGGTTTCTTAGGACGACTCAAATACAGGTCTGAGACTGACATTAGTTTCCTCCAGGAATAAAAGGCTTTGTTGAGACTTCTGCATCAGGGTGGTGTAACTGCTGTGTATCTGGCCTGGAGAGGCAGACATCTCCCGGTGTGGAGAGGCTGCTGAGGTGTGCTGCAAACTCTGGTGGGTGTTCTGTACCTGCGAAGCTGCTCCATGGTTGTTAGGCCTAGACAAATGAGGTGAAAACCTGGGTATCTGACTCTGTGCATCTCCCTTTATCACTGAACCTTAGCTCAGTTGAGTAAAGCCCTATGAAGGTTGTCTGCTTTGGAAGGTGTAAGAGCAATCTCATTGTTTAGCTGGCTACTCTGGAGGTACCAGCTGAACTCTGCAGTGCAGGGCTGTGCTGGGGAAGCTGAAGGAGCAATGCCCACTAGAAGGGAGCAGGTCTTGGTGCTGTGGGCTGCGTGTCTTCATCAAACGCTGGAACTTGGCACACATGCCCACCCAAACCTGTGTGCAGAGGCCTGTCAACTGCTGCCAGCTGGGCAGAAGCAGGATGGGAGGTGGCTGGGCAGAGCTGTGGGTATTGTCACTCAGGTGTAATGTTACAAGAACTGTGTGGGCATCTTCATCTCCCACTGGGCATGTTTAGGCAGATGGAAAAGTCAACCAAAGACAAATGAAATTCCATAAGAGCATATGAATTGCAGCGCAATCCTCATAAAATGAGCTCAGAGGCACTTGGTAGAAATGCCCCTGAACCCTGCTGCTGCTGGGCTGGTTATGTTAAAGTTTTGTACCGGGAGCTTTGCGGAAGACCCTGTCATGGAGGAGTCGGTGATCTTGAACGTGCAGGTTACGCTCTATTGCGCCTCGTACTTAGGGCTTGGGAAGCCTGTATGTTATTAACATAATCTGTAACTTATGATTCCTTTGGAGAGGAAAACTGCATGTGGAGCAAGGGGTGAATGCAGTGATCCTGATCGGGAGCCACTGTGCATGGAGAAGTTAGTGATCCACATCAGAGTGACCCTGAGTGCATCCATGGCCTCCAGGCTGGGCTGGGCTGGGCTGGGCCAGGCTGGGCGTCTGTGGCCTCCAGGCTGGGATGGGCTGTGATGGGTGGCTGTAGCGCCCCGNGTGGGGTGCCTGTGGCATCCAGGCTGGTCTGTGCGGCACCCATCCGTTGGCTGCAGGACAGACTCAGCCAGCTCCTGGTGATGGAGGAGCCCACAGGCAGCTCCCATTCATATGGGTGATGATGCCACCTGCATGGTCTTGCCTTTAACAATGCAGCATGGACTCCTTCTTGTCTACTAAATTGACTGGGAGCTTCAGAACCTGAGGGGAGGGCAGGTGGGAATTTGCTAGCTCTAGGAAGTTCTCTTTGGAACAAAGAAGCACCTCAACTTCATTTAGTGAAAGAGGATGGACTTAGGGTCTGTTCATACCGTTTACCTCCATGGGCCACCCAGCCTGTCCACCCTCCAGTCTGTACAAATCACTTGGGTCTCTTGCTGTGGTATCCAGCAATTCCACTGTCACTTATGCTGTGCCCTGCTTTAACTGGCCAGGCTGGGGTTTTAGCCTCAGTCATTTGAACTGCAGAGAGCTGGGGTGAGGATTCAGGGAGAGCCCTGATCACTAAACTGTCTCCTGCTGCTGCTTGTTCTGTGTCACTTATGAACTCCCCTCTGTGTGCTTGAGGAACTAAGGCCACAAACAAGAGGTTTAGAGAAGCAATTCATAGCAACCCCCCAGACATAGGTGATGCCCCCTACCTCCAATGCACTACATGAATAAAAGTGTTTCAAGCAGACACCCAGATCTTTCCAGGCTCTGTAGAAACCAGCCTGCAGGACCACTTGAGTCAGCAATGCCTACTCAGTCCTGTAGTTAAGTGGAGACTGTGAATGTCCCTGTCTAGAGAAAGGCTTTGGTCATGCCACAGCTGCCTAGATAATGTGCTTTTGGCAGTGTAGATCTGGGGTGGAGAACTTCCTGGGGCTGCTGCTGTGAGTTCACAGTGCTGCCATTGCTAGTTAATTAGAGCTTGACCAGCTGGCTGCTCTCTGAGTGGCTCTTCTCTTCATTAGCAGTTCCATCTCTGTGGTGGCTGGACTTCTTTTGGGTGTTTGCAAGCTGCCCTGCAGGGAGAAGGTGCTGGCAGCACTTGAACTCAAGCTTGATTTGATTTACAAAAAGTTCCAGATTGGCTCTGTAGCTGATGGGGACTGAAAATGCATTGTGCTTCCCTCCTAATCTCTTTCAGCTGAACTTTCTAACTCCTGCTTCGACTGCCCTTGCAGACCCTCTGCCTTCACTCAGCGCACTCCTGTGCTCTCAGCGTAGGGTGTGGGTGTTCGAGTCACAGCAGGTCTACAAAGTACTTGCATTGTCAAGGGTGACACAACCCTCAGTGAGATATTCCTGATGATTTGAGACTAGGCATACCCTGCTTCCATTTCTCCCCTCCAAAGGCGAGTCCTTTTTTCTGCCTTGTCCATTTCTGCTGTAAGCACGTTGGATCTACAGAGCTCCACTTGAAATCAGAACTTCTTTGGAGCTGTTAGATGTTCTTGTGGTACAATTCTCCCAATAACAATATAACTCTCAGCAGAAAGGATGGCTGCATCCCCAAGCTCTTTCCAGAAGGTGTATCTCTAATCCCAGTGATCGACCAACTTCAGATCCTTCTCTCAAGTCCATGTTTCTGAGTCACATGGTGATGTAGTAAAATAGAGGTCCAGGAACGGTACCTTCTCCTTGGGATGGTTAAGCACGAACACTGCTCTGGGAATAGAGACCAAAGGCAGATAAATGGGTAGTTTTGAATATCTTGCTCTCAGTGGGTGCAGCCCTTAAATTGTGACCCCAGGTGGCAATATCTCAACTTGCACTGTCTGCTCTTACTGCTTTTTGTCACAGTGAAATGTGACAGGAAAGACAACAGCAGGTTTCTTTCTGTAACTTCTTCATAGTTTCCTCTCCATAATACTATTGCCTCTTCCAGCATGTACTGTTGGATTACCTCTGACCTACTGTGGTTTTCCCATTGTTGTAACATAGGGTTTGATGAAGGGGAGCTTTCTGGTGGTTTGTTGCATCTGAAATTCATTAGGAGGTCTTATCTTTTTTGGATAATGAAATTACCTTTGTGGCAAGGTGCTTCAGAAGAGACAAAAAATCCTTAAGGCTAATGAGGAATAATAGGGTCCTTGATTTCCAGTGTTTCTAGAGAGCTGCAAACCTCACAAGACTGGGAAGGGACTGGCAAATTCCCAGTGCCAGTTGAAATTCACACATTCAAACATTCCTTTGCCCTTTGTCTGCCAGTGCTGAGTGCTCCAGGAGCTCTGCAGCCCTTGGCTTCATGTGGGGTGGTGTGAGGGTGGTAGTGTAAGGGTCGCAGAAAAGCTCTGCCTTTTTACTAAAGACTTATATTCGGGTTGTTCTCATGTGTTTCCCACCCTTTGCCTGAGTAACTTTGCTCAGAGAACATGACCATAAGTGCGTCACCTCTAGGAAGATGCTTTGGAAGAGATTGCTCCCTTTTAGAGTTGGTCTGCTCTGTAGAGGGATTAGATGGGCTCCTTATTGGTCTTTTATTTCATAACCTTCCCTGGGATGACTGGTTCTTCAATCTTGTTCTTTTTGCATCCTGCAACTGGGGTTGCAGCAAATGACTGGGGTGTGACTTGCAAGTGTCCCTTTTTCTCATGTTGGTTTTTTTTCCCCTACTCCTGGGTTTGATGAGTTTGTGGAAAGATGGATCTTAGATCCTCATCCTGTGTTAATCTCAGCAACTCCCAAGGTGCTGGTTGAAAGGTGAAACCAAGTTGCATGAAATTTCATGAAATTTCCTGGCAGGGCCCTACCTAGGTTTTTTTCCTTAACTTTGGCCAGAGCTGGTCTTTGGCTTCGTAGGCTTGAAACAGGAACTCAGCTTTCCAAAAGTGTTTATAGAGTACTAAATGAGCCCCACTGGGGGCCGCCTTGCGCTAGCCTTCCAGAATTGCCCCTGCCTTCTCATGGGGATTAATGGAGATGATTCAGTGATGCTGTCAGTAAAGGTTCCAGCAGGACAATGTAGCTTAGCACCATCTGTGAAAAGGCAAAGATTTAAGTTTCTGAATGCTTTTGCTAAAATAACTTAGGCTAGAGATTCCAGCATATGCACTTGCTGCTCTTCATTTTATAATGCCCTGTGCTTCTTTCTGTCCTCTGTTTGCTGTCACCAAGAGCCTAACTCTGCCTTTCAGTCAGGAAAACTGTCTTGTTCTCTTTCTAGGTGACTAAACACTGAATGTTTGTTGTCAATATTTTAAAATATTTAGCTACACAAATTGAGGTGACCTGGCTGTCAAATGCTGAAAATGCTGGTTACAGCTTCTGCAGTTCAACACCTCTGAAAAATGGGTTGCATTGATATAAAGTGAAATTGGCTTGGGTGCTTGTTCTGATGGAGACCAAAACTCAAGGTGCTCTGCCACTGCAAAGTTGTTTGGGAAGATCTGGCAAAACTGTGAGGTGAATGCAGGCACCATGGTCCTGCTTTTCTCTCTGTGTAGTGCTGTGCATGACAGTGCTGGGGAATAGAGGCGATGTTTACTTATGTTTATATCTGCATAACCTGTACAACTTTACGTAAGAATAAAATAAATATTGTGTTGTTTGAACAACACAGAATGTCTGTTATTCCGGGAATTCGAGGGGGGGCAGTGAAAAGTGCTGTGGTCAGTTTAAGTGTCTGGAACCACGTCTGGACTATTTGTCATTGGACTGAATCTCCCTAGGCATATCTGGACACATTTTGGGATAGTTTGTTTACCTGAGTGAATTCCTGTAATTTGATTGTATTTTCTGATAGGGGAAGATCTATAGATCTTCCCCTATTGCATCCCTTCAAGTGTTTTAGTGCTGGATTGTCTTACCCTGCCCAGATGAGAGTCTTGAGAAAGCAGCTGATCAAGAAATCTGTTGGGATCTATTTGTCATTGCTTCACTTCGTGTGAGGGGGAGTTTCCAATACAGTTTCCCCATTAAAGCAGATGAGGGAGATATTAAGCTGCAATAATCAAAACCTTGCCCATAAAGCGAAGCAACAAGGAAAGCCAAATTGGCTGGGAGAAAGGATGAAGTAGCTGGACTGTGCAAGAGTCAAGTGACAATGAGCAATTTTAACCATACTGCTTCATACATAATTTTCTCTAGATTTCCTGGCTGGCACTCTGTGGAGACCCACACAGTTCATTGAGAACTGATCCAGATTTGTTCGCATGACTTGCTTTGCAAAGGTCTTTAAGATAATATACAACAAGAAACTAAATGAAAAATGAGTAGTGATTTTTGGGTTGTCTTTCCGTAGCTTCAAGGGGAATGTGATTTCTGTAAGCTGATCTGCTTCCAAAAGAGAGTGGTAGGATGATGCATCTTTTTGGAAACCCCAGCTCTAACGTATAATGTACCCAAGGATGTCATTTGGATGAACACCTCTGCTTCTCCTCCTGGAACTGGCAGAAGTGTTTGGGATGATGCTGAAACATCCCTCACCCATCTGGTGAAAGATTTCTGCCAGGGAATTGTCTGCAGTTGATCTCAGCCCATGGGAAGAACAGCTGCTTAGCAAGGGGTGGAAGGATGAACTGTGCTGGAAAGGACAGATGAGATGATGCCTTCTCACACAGAGTGCAGCGTCACTCTGGGCACGTCTTTGTAAACAGAGGCAGCAGGTGAAGTGTGCATAGAAGTTGTTTTCTCCAGTCTTGTTATGACCTCACTGCAGGGGAAAGCAACCAGCAGTTCTTTGACAGGCTGGTGTGTCTGTTCTCCTTGGAACCACGTGGGGAGCCAGCCCACCATTGCTGGGAGACGAGAGGCAAGTGGTTTATGTAGCACACAGATCTGCTGAGGCCCTGTTGCATGGGTAGCACTGAGGAGCAGTGAGAAGATTGTATTCAGTCATCAGCGTCAGTGTTTAGTCTCTGGGGGTTCCTCTGCTGATTGCAGTTTAGTGCCCCACAGAGTGGATGTGACATCTGTGGGCAAGTGCATAATTTCGTGCTGCAGCACATCTTTATGAAGCCCCAAATGTCTCCCCAGACAAAACTCTTCTCCTTGCCATTCAGCTCGTTGCAGCACCATAGAAATTAGAGCGATTTGCAAGCTTACAGAGATGAAGCAGATGCCCAGGGCTGCACATGGAGTACCTGTGCACCCTAGCATTCCTCACCTCCCAAGGCAGTGCTATCAAGAGCTCATTGCCTGTCACAAGTGCAAATGAGGACAGAGAAGAGCCAGCTGCATCCTTGGGGGAGTGAAGTCCTACTGCTTCCGTGGAGAAATTGGACCAGGAGGAGGAATTTCTGTTGGCAGCCCTATTAAAAAAAGAGATGTGGGCCCAGGCTTTCAGATTGGGCATGACTGGATTGGGAATTCTGGTCTATGTAAGAGCTAAAAAGCTATAAACCCAAGAGATTAGAGACATTGCAGAGATACCGACAAAGATCCAGGCCTTGTCTTGGTGTAAACTTGAGTGAATTCTAATTGGGCTAGGGACTAAAGTCAATTTAGAGGGTGGGAGAGCAGGATGGAAAGGGGCCCACTTGTCTCGGGAAAGACAATTTTTATGAAGACACCAGCTTCGAACTTAATTGCCTTCCCACACATTTAAGGACTAGGTGTCCTGCAGAGCTTGGTGGTGCAGCAGGGTGGGAGGGTGCTGGCTAGGAGGGCACTTGGGCATAGGAAATGCCCATTTTGCCTTAGGGACAGGGCTGTTTACAAGCTGCTGGAGTTGGTGGATTGTTTCTTTAGGTCATGGCGTGCCAAGTATTGTTTAGTTTAATAGTCCTGTTAATAGGATTATATTTGCCTGGACTATTACGTGAAGGAAAATGATTCCTACTTTGAAAGGAAAAGACACTTCAGTAGCGATGTTGCAAGACACACATCTGTCGTCAAATACTGCTACTAAGCTCAGATGTCTCTGGGCCAGCGCCAAGGTTTCTTCTCATGCTTTACCACTTGGACCAGGGAGGAACACACACGCACACACAGCCGTGCCTAGCAAGCCTGTCGGTAGCTTTGCGTGCAGAGCTGGTGCTTGTTGGAGGTCTGTGCTCTCTGTAGAGATGTTGTTGAGCAGGGGATATCAAACGGACATGATGAGGCTACATTCAGCAGGTATCACGGCTGGGGTCTGTCCACATGGCACTAGCAGCCCAGGTAAAGCTAAGCTACCTCATACTGGTGAACTTTGTGGATCAAGGGCTAGAACATGGTCTCTGTCAGAGCTTCACCAGGGCACTTACTAGTCCTAGGAAGGCTCAAGTAGCACAGCTGGGGCCTTGGTATAGGGTACAACACTCTAGTTTGAAGGCTTCCAGTCTTGTGTTCTTTCCCCATCTCTGCCAAGAACATCTCTGCTCCTTTAAACACTTGGCTCCATGGTTCTTCTGTTTCACTTCAGCCACCACCCAAGCAGGGTCAGGCAGCTGCTGGCAAGTGTGAATTGTGACAACTTGATATATGGGGTAGAAAGTGCAGTCAGCAGAATAAGAGCCTGAGAGAAGTGGTTTTCAATTGTGGAGCTCTAAAAATTCTTTCCCAGTAGGACAGTAGACTCCTGAGCAGCTTAGCAGCTCAGTCATGAAGTCTGGCTTTCTGGGCTATCTGCAACAGTTCAGAAATCAAATATGGGTAATTCCCCAGCAAGCAACTAGAAGAATAATGCATCCTGGGACTTAGTCATTGATTTATGCCTAACCTTTGGAGCCGGGGCATGTACGGAAGTCATTACCAGGTCTTCAGCAGAGCTGAGCCATTGAGAAACGTGGCTTCTCAGCATGCGGTTGACCTGTTACAGTCTCTGTCCAGGCAGCCAAGAAAGCCAGCTAGGAGTACAGAACAACAAAAAAATACCACTGTAGGCTGCACTATCCAGCTTACTCTATAGAAAGAGATTTATGTATCTAATATGCAGCACTCTAAGGGCTGGCAAGCAGCTGGTGTTTCTAGATGGGTGAGAGTCTGTTAGTTCCCAGAGAAGCACAGGGCATGCAAATAAAGAAGAAAGTATCCATGCCCCTTTTTTCTAAGGGCTTTTCCTTCTGGGATCTGGAGAAGGGTAACAGGTAGGGAGACTTCAAAACCCCAGCCAGTTCATCCTTCACAATTACCCTGAACACTCTCAGATGGGATCATCATTGGGGTGAGCATTCAAACACTGCAGTTGTGGGAGGAGACCAGGTGCCTAGGTATGGACAACTAGAAGTGGCTTCCACTTCTGAAAACACTAACTGGACTGTGGGCATAATCAGAAATATCTGTGCTGTGCATAAATCCTCCATCTAGGCTAATATGTGTATGGTTTTAATCTCTTCACCACTGTCCTCCACCCAAGATCCTAGTTTTACAGCCCAGAAATTCCTGTCCCTGCTGCTCCTCTGTCACTTCCAGTCACTCTGCTTGAGCCAGTGAACCTGAGTGCTAGGTGACTTCTGTTCCTCATGCCTGCCAAGGAGTGCTGCTGGCCCTTCACCTGCTGAACTTTGTGTGGAACAATATCACATCTGTGGGGGTTTTTTTTTGGTTTGGGTTTTGTTTGGCTTTTTTTTTTTTCTCCTGATATCACCTTGTTTCCCTGGGTTGTAAACTGGACTGCTGAGATAGACCTGTGAGCAAGCATTGCCTGCAAAATGTCATGAGTGGAGAACCCTGCCTCTAACCCTACTTCTGTCACAGAGATTATGATTAGGCACTTAATTTCACTGTGTCATTGAAGAAGGTTGTGTCCTAGGCCCTTTCTACAGATGAGAGAGACAAATATGTCTGGAGGATGATGTGAATCTGAAGGGGGTTGACTTGCCCATTGGAGTGACCAATGTGGACTTTATACCATCTTGGTCAGCTGGAGTGACTCCAGGCTTATGTGACCTGAGGACACCCATCCTTCTTTGACTTCCCCACTGTTTGCCTGCTGCCATGCTTTGTGTCATATGGCTTTAGGTGGCAAAGGCTTTTGTGATTCAAGGTGTAGAGGTGACAGTGCAGTGCACTCCTATGCAAGACCTCCTGCGAGGTGGGGCTGGGGAATAGAAATAATCAGTTGGGAAGCACAAAGTCCTGGATGGAACAGATGTTTTGAGGGGACCTTGAGGTCTGGGCTCAGTGTCCCAGCCACCCTGTCCCAGATGTAGCAGAGGCAGATGCTGGGACACAGGACGTGGCAGGCAGAAAGGGCTGGTGAAGTCTCCGAGACCAGGGCCAGTGTGATTGCTTGTCAGACATTTCTGAATGAGGGAGTGCTGAGGGCAGGAAATACCAAAGAGCTGGGGGCAATTCTGGGTCTGTCTCCATCTCTCTACCCTGACACATGTGACCAAAAGAGCCAAGAGTGGCAGAGACTGCTCTGAGTTATGTCCTGTCACATTGTGACTGCTTTTTGCTGTGGGAGTCTTGCTCTTGCTTTGGGATATTGAGGGAACACAGGGGACTCTACTTTTCTCTGTGTGATGTCTCAGGATGGGGCCTTGGGTTGTTCATGGGCATTACTGAGTCATCTGCACTGAATTTGCCTTTAAAATTACCAGCTAACCTTTGGGGAACCCAAAAGACAGGACTGAGCAGTGGGATTGCTCTAAGTTTTATGCCTCAGCCGAGAAGAGAAGCAGAGCATCTCGGCCGTGCTCTAAACAGAGGCAGATGGGAGAAGCATTTCCATTGCTTATGGATCAAATTATTCAGGGTCGAATGATTGCCAGAGAAGGTCATTATCGTTTCATTATGGCACAGAAGGCAGAAAAAACACTTCATTATGTTAGACCGAAGAATTGCAGACGGAGTCCTAAAGCAAAGACTCTGATTGGGAATGGTGGAAAGAGAGAATTTTCTCCCCACAAGTGGGAGGAATGTATGGGATCAAAACTTGTTATTTTTCCCAAAATTCTGCCATGTCTGCTTGCGTGCTCTATAGAGGAAGATTCTAATTTCTGTACTCACCTGATTTAACAGGGGTCTTTGAGGCAGAGAAAAGACTCTTTCATCAGGATAAGGACCACTTAACACCACAGAAAGGGGTGCACCATAGAAAGATGTAAACGCTGCCTTGTGTCATCTCAATTTCCAGTCTGAGGTCCTCTCTAGTCCTTATGCAGCACTTTCCCACGTGTTGATCACTTGGATCACACCTGTGGTGCATCACAGGCTTTCAGCTGAGACCACTGCCCTCTCCCTAGGGTTGCCTCCTACTTGCTCCAATTTTAGTTGTACTCAAGGAGGCATATTGCATCCTGAAACTTCCCTTGGGGATGAATGAGGCCACTGGAGATCACTCACGCTTGTCAACCAGCCCGCTTTTCTCCAGTGCTATTAAAGGCTTGGTCTAAGCTTGTTGGCAAAAGCTGAACAAGGCTGGCCCAGCTCTTGGATGCCTCTTCCAATTTCTTGAGCATTGCATCGTCAGAGGCGTAGGTCATCATTAACGGGGCTGTGAGTAGTGGTTAGGGGAACTGCTGGGGCTTGTGACCTTGCTTTGCCTAGCACATGGGCATCTTGAGCAGGAGAGATGCCAACGTTCTATGTTATATAACACGAGTTTATATATATGAAAATTACAGCTGCAGGGGAGCCAGCGCAAGTCTCCCGTTCAGAGCGCAAAAGCAGATACACTGTGTGCTTGTGTTTCTGGCTTGCCCTGAGCACTCTCTTCACCGATGCAAACACCTGTGCTAGTCAGATTAAAGCCCACAGGCTTATGTGCGTGATTGCGACAACTGTATCTTTGATTGATGTGTGGACATAATGCAGATCATCACACATGACCTGCGTCAGAGCCTGACATTTCTTCCTGTAAACTATTCAGCAGATGTTTATAAATGTATTTGTAATCTTGAGCTGGTAAGATTAACTAAGAAACATTTTCCAAACAGGAAGGAATATCTAGTTCTTCAGTGGATTTATTTGCAATGTATAATTCATCCAGGTGTATCTCTGAATGGTCTCCTAGCCTGAGAAGCCGAAGTTAGGGCAGCCTTCAGACTAGTTCTAAGAAGTTCATCTTGTTAATTGACATGGCATTCCAGAAAAAAAACCTCTTTCTTTTTTGTGGTTTGCTATGAGAAGGATTTTTCTCAGCTTTAATATCTGCAGGGGGTAGTTACAAAAGCATTTGGTCTGTCATTAAAGGAGGATGGAGGAGTCCTGTCTGACTGAGCAGCTCCTCCATTAACTCTGCTGGGATCTACATCTGAGCTGACCAAAGGGTGCAAAGTGGGTTACTTTGGTGTATTCTCCTCTTTTCTTTTTGTGAAATCTTATCAACGCTTGGCTTACACCGAGGAAGCCAGTACAGTAAAAGGAGAGTCTGCCTTATGAAATGTCTAGACTTAATGAAAGCAGAGAGCACCAGGCCTCTCATGGGAGACTCCCTTTCAGAAATATCTAGGAGGAAGATGGTTAGAATTAAATTTTATAGGGACATTTAAATTCTCTTGTGGAATACTACATCAGAGATAACCCTGTGTGCTTAGTAACACACTTGGTCTATTATCATGATCAACAGTTGTGACAGTTCTTTTCTTATTGCACTGTCAAAAGTAGAGTCAAAATCTGTACTGGAATTTCAAAATGGAAAGTAAGCCTGACATAAGTTTCCTCTGAATATCACCATAGTCAGACTGCCCAGGGCATCCAGCTCTGCAGTAAACTCTAACTTATTCTTGTAGACAGGTCCATTAGCTCTGTTCTGAGTCCCTTTCCTGGGTTCTTGCTGATAAGTGCAGATGACCAACTTGGGACTATTGTCTCCATAGTCTGCTGCATAGCTCTGGGGATGAGGCAGAAGTCCAGATTACATAGCATTGCTGGCAGAAAGGAGGAGATCAAAGATGTATTATGTGCCAACTGACCCTGTAGGCTGGTGCCAACTGACCACCTGTCTGCTGCGTGACCATTCTGGTTTTGCTGTGTTCTGCTAACCTGTTTGTGATGCTCAAGGTACAACAGCTGTGCCTGTAGGACTGCTCCTATGGCCCTTCAGGGAAGGGAGGTTATGTGTAGTGCAGAAGGAATGGAGGCATCTAGGACATGAGTGGGGGACATGAAGTGAAGGGGCAGAGCAGCTGCAGGGCTAATAATCCTTTGCATGTAAGCAAGATTTCATCTCTATGCAATTGGATGTTACCTAGCTGCTTCTGGAGGTTGCTTGCCAAGGAACTGTGGTTGGGACCTCGAGTGCCTAGACATAATTCAGGCATTGCTGAGGCAACATCTGTACTGTGAATATTCCTGGAACACAAGGTGCTCCTAGCAGGTGTGTGTTGGCCTTACCTTGCCCAGACCTCCCCAGCCATTCCAAAAGGGGTGCATCAGTTCATTTGGATGAACATGAGTCAGAACAGCATGAATGAGTCAGTCACATGAGCTGTTCTGTGCCTTCAGCCTTGGTTCATACTCAGGACAATGGGTGTCACAGGACCAAGCTGTCTGCCTGGAGCCGGGAAGGAAAATGTAGGGGAGAAGCACCAGCAAGTTGAAGAGAAACTGAGAATCTGATTCTGGGAAAAGACAGAGAGCATAGGCAGGGGCAGAGGTAGTCCAGGAAAGAAACCTGAACAAGTGGACCAAAACTAAAAACCACCCCACTGTTACCACCAAGCCTAAGCATCTACTTGCCCATCCTAAATGCTTCCTCAACTCCTAGCTCACTCTGAGGATTTACATATGCTACAGTGAGAGAGAGGTAGGTCCTTCTGGCAACATTCACTGTTGGGAAGGTACTTCTGTTAGTGTATCTGCCCAGAGGGATGCCAAGTGCTGCTGCAGCAGCAGCGCAGTCTCCCACTGGCCTTCACTCCTGGGTCTTTGATGATCCCACCATGACCTCACTTAAGGTTTCATTTGAGGGATATGCTGACACAGTACCTCAGCTCAACAGTACTGTGTCTAGCTCTCATCCAGCTGCTGGGTCTGGGGCTCCCACTCCTGGATATGGTGGTGCTGATACAAAGTAAGGCTCGTAATTTTTAAGAAGTCATCTGGTGGCTGCTCTGGTGTCCCTCTGATTCCCCTTGTCTGCAAGGAGAGAAATTCCCTGAAATAATATTTCTTAGGGTCTGGAGGTCTCTTGACCTGCTGAGTCTTGGGCAATTGGCCAACCTTTGTGCCTCAGATCCTTCCAGCCCTACTGCTGACTTATATTAGCAATGGGGTGGCCTCCTGCAGCCATCCTCTGCCTGCAGTGTAGCCCTAGAGAGCCACAGTCCCAGGGGACTTGTTCCTGGGTCCAGAGCCTCCACAGCCCACCTTCAATGCCCTCTCCCCAAAAAACAGTGGCTCACATATGCTGTGCCACCTCAGAGTGTATTGGGATCTCCAGACAGGTTTCTGGCCATTAGCTTTTCTCTAGACTGGGTCCAGGGAAGCCTGGTGCTGACCTTGCTCAGGCGTGCTGATAGCCACATCAGAGAGATGAAAGAAGGGGATGGTGGTGGTATCCTAACATGTGTAGGTTCCCCCTCTCTGGAGAGGGGTTGCTCTGAGCTCAGACATAGTGCATGCTTGTGTCAGGAAGCTGAGTATGAAGAACAGGCCTTAGTTAGCGTTTAATTTCACAGGCAGATGAGTTTGGCACCAGGCAGAAATCCTGTATGAAGCACAGAGCCCACCTGGCTCCTTCCAGGATGGACTGAGTAGCAAAGAGCCAGCAGAACGTACCATGGCAGAGAGCGAGGTGTGTGGACCCTGCAGGCATTCACCTCCCTTTGCCCTGTGCATTGAGGTCCTGCACAGCCCAGCCTCCTGAATATGGCAGATGATGAAATGGCATGGGAGAGACTCAAGAGCAACAGCACCTTTGCTGAACTGAGGCAGCAGGGGAGTCCGAGCCAGCCTGGAGACAGTGCTAGATCTGCTCCTGACCAGAAAGGAGGGAGCAGTTGAGAAAATGAATACAATATTTGCAAGGACTTCAGGAATTGTTCCCTTGTTAATAGAACTGCAATTTGTGGAAATATGATGGAGGGTGAAGGTCTGCAAATACTTAGAGGAATAATGAGCATTGTAAGCAACAAGCACCACAGGGGAGTATGAGAAATAGATTGTACCAGACAGGCCATTTCTGCATAATTACACAATTAGTGAACTGGGGAAGACAGCGGATAACCCTTCGCAGTGTGCTCTGGTGTGGCGTAGACCTTGCTGGAGACTGGAGCGCCAATTAGCTGGAATAGCTTGGTGTATGTGGAAAGGATCGATGGAGGGAGGAGCGGCCCCACCAAGCACTCGTCTGGCAAGGGCAAAAGGGGAGATGCTGCCCAGACAAATAGTCACTCCCCTCAGCACCCCAGGATGCTGGCGGTAACACGGGGGGACTAGTGTGGAAACCCCCACGCTGGGTTCTCGTTGGTGTAATGCAAACAAAAGGAGAGAGCAGAGAATAAACGGTGAGACGGAGGGGTTTGGCAGTGAGCAGAAAAGGATAATCTTGGTTATGAACTGCAAGAAACACAGCTAATACCTTTGGGCAAGAACAATTATAAGCAGAATTATGTAATGAGAAGGAGCTATTTGGAAAGCAGTAATTCTGAGAGAGCCCTGGCTGCGTGAGGAGATAACAAGTTGACAGCAGGCTGTTATATGAAGCGGTGCTGAGCTCTCTGCTCCCAGGCATGCGTGGGGAGAGGCGGCAGTAGGTTGGATCTCCTTGGACTGGCTGTGGCCTCGCCTGTGCATTAGTGAACAAGATAGAGGTGAATTGGCAGCAACCCAAAAAGAGGATGGGCTGGCTGGTGAAGGGCAGGAGGCCTTTCTTTGTCCTGGAGGAGCCAAATATATGGAATGATGGTGAGAAGAGGGAGTGAGGAGAATCTTTGTGCCCTCACACCTGCACAAGACACAACGTGTTAGGAAGGACAAAAATAATAATGCGGATTTGCTACTGCTGCTTCCTTGCTGTGAAGTCACAAGTCGTTCCCTCGGGCTCTTCTGTCTCTGGATTAGAGAAGTTATGCAAATAACATGCTCTCTTCATAGCCCTGATCCTAAGGCAGAGTAAAGCCAAGGCACAGATTAGCTCCCCCATGTCCCTGTGGGACACAGGGCTGCCTAAAACCCATTCAGGATGATCTTACCTGGCTGAGTAGCTGGTGCTGTCAATTCAGGTCTTTCCATGCTGAGTTATTCTGGGGAATCACCAGGGACCCCCTCTCCACTTTCTTCCCTACAGATCCCAGAGGATTCCCCTCTGCAGCCTGCTTTCTATACTGAGCATCACCATGCTACACTGGTCCCTATCCAGGGAGAGTATGTAACTGTTCGCATGGTTGCCTGAGCTCCCCCTATCCTTTCTCCCATGGGCAGAGACAAAAACAGATGCTTCAGCTGCCCACCCCTCTCCCTGAAGCAGGAGTAGTGGAGCTGTCAGCTTTGGCCCTGCTCTCTTGCTGTCCCCTGGCCACTCGAAGCATGTTAACAGTGCAGATGGCCATGGTGTCAGTGTCAGCAGACTCTGCCCGGGGGAACGTTCTCTAGCATTGCACAGCCATCAGAGGTGATGTGAACACCTCCCTCACTGGACTCTTTGATACTCTCCTGTACTGCACCCAGCTAGGATTGAGTTAATTTTCTGTACAGCAGCTCATCTGGTGCTGCATTTTAGATTTTTGACCAAAGCAATACTGATAACACACTAACCTTCTAACTTCTGCTAAACGTTGTTAGCACAGCATCAAAGCCACCTCTGTTTCTCACGCTGCCCCTCCAGTGAATTAGACTGAGGGGTGTGCAACAGGTTGTGAGGGGACACAGCTGGGCAGATGACCTGAACAAAGAGCCACCTATTCCATATGGTGTAACATCATGCTCAGCATTAAAACAGTTAGTGGTGTTTTGTGTAGGAACTGGCTGGGCATCGGTCTACCCATGGGAGGGGGTGATTGCCTTTGCATCGCGTTTTTGTTTTGTTCTCTTCTCTCTTCTCCTACTCATCATTCACTTATAAACTACTTCTAAACAATTTCTTGTTTCTATTTCTTTTTTTTTTCTATTTATTTTTATCTTGACCCCCAATTTTTCTTGCTTTTGTTCTTCCTCTCCTCCCATCCCACTGGGAGTGGGAGTGAGCAAGTGGGTCTCTAGTGTTTAGCTGCCCACTGAGGTTAACCCACAGCATCTCCTCCATTGAATCAAATGCAGCAGATCCAATTGCTCTGTTGCTTCAGGCACATTTTAACCAGGCAAATACAACACAGAACAGCACCTGCCCTGCAAAATGTTCTCATCCATCTGATCACGCTCTCCACCCACAACACTGCAGTCAGTGATGGTGTAGCTGCTTTTCTTGGTCTTTCAAGGTGCCACAGGAGGTTTCTGGGGAAGAACCCTGTCATTTAGGTAGAGATGTAATCTCTAATTGCTTTTCAACACAAGGCAGAGCTTGTGTGTTCAAGTCAGTATCCTTGCAGAGCCTATCCAAGCAGTGGGATTTGTTTGGTATGTCACTGATAGGACCTTACACCTGCACTCCCTGGTGCTTGCACAGAACCAGAGGCAAGCTGGACCCGCAGTGAGCAGAGCCTGGGAATCCTCTTGCTTCATGGAGCATTAGAAGCTCTTATACGTCTGAGATGTCCTATATGCAACTTCTTGCCCAAGGTCAGATGTCTAGAAACTACAAGAGCAGCTTCTGATGATTCTTGCTCCAGGTGGTCTCAGTTTTTCCTTTATGACTTTTTTTTTTGAGTTCCAAGTTCTGTTTTGAATGGAGGAACTAACACATCAGACGTGCCTTTTCTGTCCTTAGCCACATGACTGTCGCTTTGGATGCGTTTTATCTTAGCAGAACATTCCCTGGCCCTGGGAAGCAGCCTTTATGCTGTAGGTCTGAAGAATTAATGGATATATGGGTGTTAGGCCAGGGAGGGGTAATGATGGATCAGGGGATGCGGAAGTTAGAGTGATTGCATGTTAAGCTGTACCTCCTATAGACTTCTTTAGGTTGTCCAGGGCTTTGGCACAGTGCTTGGCAGAGGATCACTCTTAGATCCACTCATATAAGCAACTTAGGTGTTAGAGTGCCTCATTAAAGGGTCCACATGTGCACGGGCTCTGCTTCCACTCCTCCAGCACAAGGCTGACCCTGCGAGCAGGAGAAGGGCCAAGGGGGGAGGCTTTATGCTATCGCTGAAATGTAAACATTCCTAAAAGCAGCTTTCTGATTTCTTTGTAGGAGGCTATAACCTGCTGGGGCCATCAGCACTTCAGCAGAGTTGCATCTAGAGAAAGAGAGACCATAAGAATTCATGGAATTTTCTGCAAAACTTCCTGGCCTTTTCTGGCCAGATGTACTTGAAAGGCTTAGGACAGAGATGTGAATGGAGGATACCCCGCTCATTGGTTTTATGTGAAAATTACTATTGATTGCAGGGGCAGGTGGAGGAAATGGAACTAGAGGAAGTTTTGAGGGAAATGGCAGATGTCTCTAGCTAAGATGAAATGTCCATGAGTATTTCAGAGACTCTGAGGGCTTAGGTGGCTGTCTCAGCAAGGATCTGACTTCTGGTTTTAAGGTGTCAGGGCTGGTCCATGGGCACAGGCACAATAACTTAACTGGAGTTGTCCCAGACCAGTTAGCGAGGTTGAGCCAGTTCACAGCAGGGTTGCTCTGAACTGCCTCGAAGTCTCTGTTTGTGAGAAGGAAAGGATAAGTCTGTGACATAAAGCCCATCAAAGCCCATTGGCTGAGGCCTGGTAACACATAAGCCCTTGGTGCTGCTGCTTCCAAAGCAAAGATGAAGCCCATGTCCAAGCCCAGCACTGACTGTCGTGGCTGCAGTGGGCCAGGAGCATCCACAGCCACGAGAAACGTCTGCATGGTAAAGCACAGTGACTGACCTACCTGCTGCGTGAGGGCACTTAAATATCAAAGAGTACTTGTGTGAGGCACCCCACTGAGAGATCTCATAGCACCCATCTTCTCCAACAGAGCAGCCTTGTCTAGCCCTTCATGGAGCCCTTGAAGACAAGGTCTGGGGTTTATCTAAGGTGGCAATGATGCTGCTGTCATTAGTGCCCAAGAGATGGGCTTCCTGAATGTGTCAGGAGTGGGGACAGGCCATCTTCAGGAGGCCAGTTAGCGCTGGCTTCCTTGTCTTCCTTCCTGCTTTCAGAAGCAAATTCAGTCGGGTTTCAGTAAGAGTTGATACATATGCTGACTTCTGTGACCAAAAATATATATAGTTATAAGGCATAACTTCTACATTATAAATCATGTCAAGATGAGGATTTCATTCATTAAGGATGAAAAGGAAAGGAAGATGCAATGTGGAATATCTCACTCAGGCTGGCTGGGTCAGGACTCTATCAATCATCCCAAACCTGTCCCATGTTGGAGCTGTGTTTGAACATGCAGTGGTGGGGGAGTAAGGCTGGACTTGGGAGCGTGCAGATGTGCAACATGAGCACGGCAAAATGCCATTTGTACAGCAGAGAAACATCAGGTGATGGTCATATGGAACATATTTGGGCCCTTATTGGGCAAATAAATAGCCTGTGCTTGTTGCGTGGCAGTAAGAGGAGCAAAAAGAACAACTGTGGTTTCAGTTTAAAGTTTTCCAGCTTGTCAGTTCCATCGGACAAACCTATAGCACAGCTTTTGTTAAGCTGATGATCCAGCAAGTGCCAGCATCTTCTCTTCTGGCACAAGATGCTTGTTGTGAGGCTATTTCCCCCAGGATATGTGTTGTGTTGTGTTGTGTTTTGTTTTGTTTTTTACCCTAGTCCTGGAGGTGCTGTCTGAACAGCAACAACAGGATGGCTGGACTGCTTTTCAATAGTTCTGTGTCAGAGAACCCACTGGTAGAATCCTTTGCTCAAGGTGGTTTGGGAGCCTGAGCTTTACTGCTTTCACAGTGCTGTAGCCTTTCTATCAAGCCTGTACTGTTTTATAGGAGCAAGGTTGTGGAGACATTGTGTCCAGCAGGTTACTTTGATAAACCAAAGGGATGCTGACAGGTACAGTCCTACTGTGTCTTCTTTTATTCTACTTCTCTAGAAATAATGACCAAGTATTTCTGGATATAAGCAATTTGGGGTCGATTCCACTGTTAAACAGGAGCTGACACTTCTAGGACGGACCATGTAATGTGACACAGAGGTTCCCCAGAAGCTGATGGCCACCTCCTGGTGATGCCAGTGAGAGCAGAGTTAAGCCAATACCGAGAGCTTTTGAAAACGCCATGATTTAAAATGGGTCATTGTGCTCCCAAGATTGCTGCCATAAATACAGCCTCGGAAGTTCGTGGAGTGTGAGCGCCTGCCTTTGCTTCTGAAATTGGGAGGCTGGAGGAGCTGGAGTGGGCTTGCCATCCACGTTTCAGCGAGTATCAAGTAGCGCTGATGGGTCAGCGCCTTTTTTTTTTTTAAAAAAAATCTCCATCAGACTGTGGGGTGTTGTATTAATGTTTTTTTTTCCAGATGCAGACCTTGCTGTTGCGAGCTACGCTGTTTTCCCCTGGAGAGCACACTGCTGTTCTGCATGGGAGTGGTGCCTTATAGCCTCCCAGAAAAGAAGTCAGAATGCAGTGCAGCAGTGTGACTCTTAGCTGCGGACTCCGTTCTCCACTGAGCCAATCTGGGATTTTTGTTTTGAAGAAGTAATTTTACAGCTGCTGACTGCAATGGATACTGTGTGTGGGAAGAGGTAGGGAGGTTCTCTTTCACCTGATCTTGGTTCTGAACTCCTGGGGATTATTAAGGAGTCCAACTTGTTAGGTGGGCATATAGGCATCTTGTAACGAGGGTAAGGATGCTTTGCCTGGTAAATTCACCCTGCTGCTCACACTGTGGCAGTGTGTTGTAAAATCAGTATGCTAGATTTCACGCGTGAATTAGCAGTGCTTATGGTATAGCTCTGTCTCTTATATAAATACATGCATTCTCTTTTTTTAAGCTTAAAACTGTACAGGAATTGTAAAGACTAGGAAAAAAAAAAAAAACAGGTTGATATTGTTTTAGTTATAACTCTCCTTGAGACTGTTTAAAGTAATAAGCATTGCAGGTTATTTTAGATCGAAGCATGAAGTGACTTGGGAGAGCACAGCCATGAAAATACATGCTGAACACCAGATGAGGTATCTGGACGCCAAACTGGAATACCCTTCCCATTGGTTGGTTTTATTATATCAAGTGAGGACTGAAGTCGCTTGCTGGATTTGGCTCCTGTGTTTGCATGTTGGGATTATTCAGGAGAGAGCATATTCTATATGTCTGTGATGCTAAGGCTGGATCTAGAGGGGCGGATCCCTGCCTTGGGATAGGGGCCAGCCAGTTGGATAAGATATCAGGGTGTACAAGATGTACACCTGCCAAGGCAAAAATTAATCTGCATGTAATATTCTCTGTCTGTCTGTCGCAGGTGAGACTGTGATTGCTGCCAAGGTACAAAAATACCCATATCAGGTGTTGCTGGTGTTGTTTCTTCCCCTCGCATGTCTCAGGCTGTTTAGGACAGTGGGGCCAAGCCAGATGCTAGCACTTCTGCTTCTTAGACTTTTCATCTTCTGATGCTGAAGCTGAGCTGTGCATTGTCGTGCAGTGTTCAGCAGTAGGGATTCTTTGATTATGCATTAATTGGAAAAAAAGTAGGATATCATCTTAGCTCCCCTTGTTGACTTTAGCAAACCTCTGTTAAACGCAAGCGCTTTGGAAAGACGATCCCAAGAAAACACAGACTTTGTGTCTTTATCAGGAACAAAGGCACTGATTTGCTGGAGCGGAGGAAGAGCTATAGTTTATCTTCAGAAATTATAGGAGGAAAGAAAAAAATGCAGCCTTCATCTGAAGGAACCTGCGATAAAAGATACTTCACGGTGAGAAGAAAATTGCTAGAGAAAAGAAAGTAAGGAGGGAAATGTGTTTTGTTTTGTTTTGGGTTTTTTTTTGTGAGACACATCCCTTTGGGACACACATAGTGGCAAGGGAGCTATCACTAATAGTAAAATATCAAAGCCTCTCAAAACTCTGTACATCTGACACTAAGTTATCACACTAAAGCAAGGGAACTCTGTTTGGGCCTCATTACACCTGCTAAGTGCTAGCTTATTGATTTGGCTGAACTAATCACTGGTGGTTGACATGGGGCCAATGACCATGATGGGTTTTCATTCATATGTGCTAGCAGATGAGGGTCCTTATCATAAATGTATTTATGACACTCCTGAGGATTCAAAGGAACTGATTTCCCAAGGGTGAGGAAAGCTGAGTGAAGCTGATAAGTTGTTAAAACATTCACAGGAAAATGTAAGAAAAACAGCTTGAGCAAAGGCCAAGAAAGTTGAGATTTTGGAGTCAAGAAAGAGGACAAGATTTAGCTAATAGCCATCCTAGCTTAGTAGCAATGAAAGTAAAACTGGAAGCAAGAGTAAGATTAACTGGTTTAGAAAAGGAGGTAGCAATCCATGTGCATCTGGAGTTATGGTGTGTAGCAAACAAAGACATCTGGAGGGAAATCACCTATCAAGTACAGCTCAAGCACAGAATTAAGGGACTCTAAAAACATATTAGCGGAGAGGAACACGGTTATGAGCCAAAGAGTGAAATAACCATATGGAAATCATCATTCATAATGACTTAGAAGACACTAACTGGTCAGTAACCGCTATTATCCTGCGTTTGGAAAAGAAACAGTATGATGGGCTGCTACTGTCCCGTGACTAAAAAATCACAGAGGATGATAATATATATTATCAGCAGGCTTGGTAGCTTTATCTGAATAGTTCAAAGCAAGGTTGCTTAGGTTCTTTCTGGTGTAGCTTTTTGTAAGGCTGTATACAAGGTATTCAGTGTGGTGATGTCCTCTGCTCAAACTGGAAAATAAGTGGTGTAAGTTCTCTGATGTACCTCGCGTACAGGTGAAGAAGTGATTTACTAGCACCTACCTAAACCTCATTGCTGGCAGACAGTCACTGCTCCGTAAAGTGTTTCTAGTGAGATCATTGTCACCAGCAACCTGGATTTGAACACCCTCGTAAAATTAGCGAAGTAACACAGAGACTGATGGAGTTGGAAGCAGCAATGGGGGAAAAACGAAGCTGGAGAGGGTAATCTGAGTGTCTTGGAACCCTGGCCCTTTTCAAACCAAATGAAGCTTCTTCATAGAGAGTGGTGCTATGAAGGAGGAAGAAATTCCTCCTTGTTAGAGAGCAGGGGATTGTGTGTGGCAGACCAGGGACTTGGTAGGAGCTGCAGTAGAAACACAAGGGAGCAGCTTTGCCTTGTAAAACCCAGTGCCCGAATGTGGCTCTTGGGGGTTAAAAGGCTGGGAATGGGTGGCAGCAGGGATTTTGCCTCTGCATTTGCCTCTGTACACAACAGACAATGGAATAGTGCCTGGTTTTTGTGTTCTTAGCTTAAATAGGATATTGCAAAATGGGATAGCCACAGATATGATCCCTGAGCTGGGGAAAATGCCATACAGCAAGAAATGGAAAAAAGCTTGATCTGTTTAGCTTATCAAAAAAAAAAAAAAAAAAAAAAAGAAGAAAGATTGAGGGATAACTTGATTACAGTGTGTAAGTACTTCCATGGGAGAAAATACCAGTTGCTGAAGGGCTTTTTAATCTAGAGGAGAAAACAAGAGTAAGAAACAATGGCTGGACAGTGAAGCCAGATATTCCACTTCAGAGCAGGCAGACATTTTTAACAATGAGGGTGATTAACCACTGGGAGAAGATCCCAAGGGGACTGATAGCTGGTTCATTTGTTGATGTCCATACACCAAGCGGGAGTGCTTCTCTGGAGGACATGCTTTACTCGTGGCCGTGGAACCGGATTTGATTCATGGATACTGGATCGAATGTGCTGCCCAGTGCCTTATGGCCCTTTTGGGCCTTTGAAGCCCTTAGTTGCATCTGGGAATGATTTGGCAGTCCTCTGGAGCTTTCCAGCTGGGGATCCTGATGGACTTCTGAGGCAATGTCAGCATGGCCTGCCTTGCAGAAGGGGATTGGGCTGAGTCACTCATCACATGTTGGACCTGTGGAAAAGGGACTTGTTAACCCCCAAACAGTTGAGACATGGACTTAACCACCTAGAGTTCCCAGAGATGGAGGACAGATGCAAGAAGTGCAGGTAAGGTCTCCCCAGCTACTCCTAGCTTTTGGAAGGACCTCCTAGTACAGCAAAGGACTGGGTACAAGGGCAGGTGAAGTCACTCTGATTTATAGTGGGAACAACAATACAAGGAGAAAGGCCAACTTAATTCCTCTGCAGGGTTGAAGCAGAAGGAGAATGGATTGCAAGCCTCAATCCTTTTCTTTAGACTCTGCTGCCTCTCATGTATCACTGAGGTCTAAACTTCAGCAGTTCCCCAAAACACTTCTGTGATGCTCCAGGAACTGTTCAGAACTTATCTGCAGCCAGAGACAGAATCAGCAAGCGGAAAACCACCTCTGGACTTCACGTGTGCAAGACACTCTCAGCAGAGCTACTCCCATCCTGTAGCACTGCTCCCCTTGCCCTCCCACTGTAACCCAGTGCATCTTTTCAGACAACTGGGAGCAGTGAGCAAACGGTTAAAGTTTCGCTTCTCCACCCAGTGGTGGGTGTTGTCTGTGTCAGAAACAATATAAGAACAGTCGGAAGTTGCAGCTGGCAAGTAACATTTGGAGTAGCAGTCGTGGGGCATATAGATCTGGTGTGGACTGTCTTTTCCTGAGACTGTAAACACTTGTGCAGAATGTCCGAGAGCAAGAAAAAAGGGAAAGGAAAGAGCAAAAAGAACAAAGAAGGGAAAAAGGGGGAAAGAGAACCTGACCCAGGAAAAGGTACTTCCCATTTTTAACAAATTTTACTTAAAGGAAGGAGAAGCCAGAAAGCCAGCAGGAAAGTACTTGCGGGTTGCATGAGGGTGCAAATGATAGGGAGCATTTGCCAGGCAAGTGTGTAAATTTCTGCATCTCATTCATGTTTCATGCTGTTATAGGTCTGCTTTCTTCTTGATCTTCTCTCTTTTTTTTTTCTTTTATTTTTTTTTAATACCCAAAGCCCCAAGAATCCAGAGCAATGTACTCTTTCAAAAACCAGCAGCATTTGGCTCCTGTCACAGTGATATGGTAATTGAGGGGGGTTGTGCTAATTCCCTGGGGTTCTGGTGTGTCGGGCTTTGCTGTTTGGTTGGTTGTTTTGTTGCTTCTTCCTGAGCTAAATATCAAAAGCCACTATTTTGGTGGATCACAGGGACTGTTCCTTAGGACTCAGATGAGATTTAAGTTACCTCGCTTTTTGAGGTAACTGAGCTGAGTTGGAGGTGAAGACACGTGGACTGTAAACCTTCATTCACTCTTCGGTGGTATGCTTATTAGTGAAATTTGGCTGCTCCTTAGAGGGGATCTGACTTCCTTGCTGAATGACTAAGGCAGTATTTAAGATGTTGCCAGGATAAAATGTTTAGATTGCCTTTAAGTGATAAAGTTTGATTCCTGAGTAAACGGGGTGTACAAGTAGGGGCAATGTGAGACTGTCTTGGAAAGATACAGAAGGTTTGGTGGTAATGCAGCACAGTGGTATTTCTTTCTCTGTCATGGTATTAGGGAGGGATTATCCCTGGATGTTTCTTATCTGGGGTTTATCTGGCAATGTATTTGGGCAGAGCAGCAACTCTGTCAGACTTTGTGTTTTATCAGTGTTAAGAGAGACTACAAGGTGGACCTGATCCTGGAGGAGTCTGTCAGTTTAGCTCTTTGCTTGCCTGGATGCAATCCTGCTCTTGGTCCTGCTACCATGATACTAGTGAGTGCTCTTGACCTGAACAGATTTGGTTTGGCTTTGCACTGGCATCACTGGTGGCAGGATTTGCCCCTACCCTTATTCATTCCTTTACTCTAAGCACAGAGACCCACCACCCTGCTATGCCTAGAGCATGGGCTTCTTCACTGGGTCTGCTCCCCAGAGCTTCTGGGGTGGCAGCAGGTGCTCATGCCATGGCAGGCTGACCTCATGCATGGCTTCAGGCTTGTGACATTAGAACATAGCTGATGCTGTGGGATCTGCAAGATGCTTTTGGGACAGATTTAGGACAGAGAGCTTGAGACCACCAACCTGAGGCAGCAGTTGCTTAAAGATGTCTGGATCCACCCAAGGGTGTCTGAAATGTGCAGGGACTGGGGGGGCTGTCTCACAGCCATCAGCAGATTGACCCTGTCTCTTAAGTCCACAGATGAGACAGGGCAGTGCCTACATTGTGGACATCATCTCTTCTGAGAGCAGAATGGAAGGTTTGGTGGGACTGAAGGGCACTGTATTGCGCACAGTGTGGAATGAGGCATGCTGGGTCTGCTGAGGGACCAAACAGCTGCCTTGGGCCACGCAGGGCCGTGGGGGCTGCACGTGGGGAGAAGGACCGGGCAAGACCCGAGGGGTCAGGTTATTTAGACCCAGGTCACTTGTTTGCCTTGTATTGCTGCAGGGGTTGCCCATTGTTTGCCCTGTGGATTCATCAGAGGAAGACGCTTGTCTGTTGTGCCTCTGAACCAAATCCCACTTCAGGTTCGGTTGGCTGGGATTAGTGCAAATTGTGAACACCTTTCCCTATCCGTAGCCCATGTGGCCTAAGGGGCACCACGACAATGTTTCCCTAGGAAGCATTTCCAACAGGACTTCTAGAAGATAAGGGTTCCTTCCCCAATTACTTCATCACTGCAGGTGCCCCAGTCCTGCCACATAGACCTTCATTCCAGGCAGCAGGTTATCTTGTAGGCTCTGTTTCTTCAGTTTGTGGCTGGACTTCAGGCTGCAAAACCCCAGCCTTGGCACAAATCAGGCAACTGGTAGGGCACTGCAAGGGGAATTTGTGTTCTTTGCTTTTTCCCAGGTTGTATTATTTCCATGCAGATAAAGTGTGCTGACCCATCTGAAATCAGGAGGCAGAAGAGGAACCTGCAGAAGTCTTACACATCTTCTAAGGAGATCCAGAGAGGAACATCTGTTTGACTGCCAGCGCAGGGGAGACTCAGGGGATGATACCAGGGCAGAGAGCCCTCCTTCTTCACATTGCATCCCTGACCAGTCTCTGGCTGCTGAGGGCCAAACTTTGTTACCTCTGACACTCTCTGATATTCTTGCTTTATCCTTATGCTCATAGGTGTCTGCATGGGCAATTACCCTTAGACATTCCTTCATGATGGACTCTGCAGAGAGCCCCCGGACAGCTCTGGCACAGACAAACGCTCCCTCCAACTTCCAGAGGTGATCTCCTCAGCCCTGCCAGCTGAACTGGGGGAATTGCCCCATGTAGTAAAGCTAATCACTGCCAGTGAATCAGAGCAGCAGAAAAACCTCTTAGAGAGCTGGCACAGTAGTTTGAGGAAAGAGCACCGTTGTGCCATAGGGGGGTGCTAGATTTCCCCTGAGGTCTCAAACTCAGGGGAGGAGAGGATTCGTTACTGCAGCTTTTAACAGGATTGTTTGGGCTTCTGTGGATGTGTAGAAGAGGATTGCTGATCTCCTGTGAAGTGCTAGCTTTGTTCTGAGGACAAGGGCTGTCTTAAACCTAAACTCACATTTTTATGCCTCTAGTGATGCAGCTGTCCTCAGCGAGTGCCTCAGCTGCAGATCTAGCCAGTGGAACAGCCTGTGAAGGCCTCCAGAGGGAGATGGTGTCCACCTATGAAGAACCATCATCAGGATTCCTCTTTAGACGTTTGTAACAAGCATTGAAAGATAGACTGTGTGCCACCCAACACATGTGGAAGGCACACCCTACAGGGACTACGTGAGCTGTAGAATGTAGCGACAGACCAGCAAATAAATGTATAATGTTTCCATGGAAGTTCAGTTATGGAGGAAAACTTCCTCACTACAGGAGAAGATGGTGCTTTATCAAACATTGGATGGCTCGGGACAATCTAAGACTGATGCTCAGACAAGACCGTGGGTATAAAAGAAACTGCCCTTTTGCACTCTGAAAAATTTGGGGTAGGCTTTGGAGGAGTGGGACAAAATGATCAGTGCCAATGCAAAAGCTCAGAACAGAACTTTGGCAGTGGATTAGGAGGCCAGTGCACAAGCCTCACAGGGAGATGGGCAAGAGGAGAAGCTAAAAGGGTGGAGGAAACCTTGATAGTGGGGTGGGCAAGGAGCAAGTTGGAAAGGGGAGGGTTATGAGACTGGAAACAGTCTGTGTTTAATCTTTACTTCCGTGAGGTCGCTTGGGGAGAAAAGACCAGAGAAATGTGAAGCATTTGGTTGGTTAAATTCCCCAGCAATTCCAGGCATTCTATCTTATTTTTACTTGGTGGTGAGGAAAACATTGCGTGTGTTTAAGGTTTTTGTTGTTCATCAGTGTTAATAAGTCTGGCAACACAGGAGTTGTGCCTTTCTCTTGAACTGTCCATGGCAAATGCTAATGCTGGAAAACTACTCCTAGAGCAGGTAAAAAGTGTCTGCAGAAAGTATCTCACGTTTCAGTAGGAACCAGTTTGATCTCCGTTCCCAGATGAGTCAGGATTTGGTGGAAAGGTTGTGCAGAAGGGTATTGCAATTGAAACTCAAGGTCTTAAGGAGGATGGTGTTGCTGGGTGCAAGGCAGCAGTAGGATTGCAGCAGCAGCAGACATACCTTGGCTAGGTCTACCAGACTTGGGTGCTTTAGAGTGCTGCCACATTAACATGGAGTTTGATGAGGGATGTGAAGGTCCCTTGCAGATGCTAGGTGCAGGCTTTCTGGTGGAAGCTCGTGCTCTTGGAGATACTTAACAGTAGTGCAACCAAAACATTTACTTCATTGCTGGCTAAGGTACCTCTGTGTGAGCTGTGTCCACATTGCAGGGTGAACATGATCTTCATTTGTTCTTAGTCTCCTGTTTGTAGGAAAGACTCCAGTTCTAAGGAACTTGTAGAAACATTAACTGAAAGGTTTGTTTACAAGAAAGATGTCCTACTGTAGCAGTTTTGGTTTCTATAAACACCCAAACACACAAGGTACCAGATGTCAGCTGTGCTCCAGGATATGTCCACATGCGTCTTTTCACTAGATCACTTCCACTGGCTAAACTAATGGACCAGTGCTGCCATTGCCATGTGGCTGAGAGCACACATGAGGCCACTTACCAGCGAACGTGCAGTAACTTGCTTAGCTTTGGGAATAGAGGGCATCTGACTCACAAGCTCCAGTGATTCATGCTGGGGTAAAGGAAGAGGTTATATGTCCCAGCTGCTTTATGGGTCTTTTTGCTGTAGCTTGCTAGCTCTACAGAAGGAGGGATTGGTAAGTGAGCATGCAGTTCTGTTCCTCCACTGCCCAGGCTCAGGTGTTACTACAGAGGGGTTATAGGAGAAAGACCCAGCAGGGTTAAGGAACAACCTGTCTCTCCATTCAGGCAGAGTGTGGGGCTAGAACTCCTGGCAGAGGGGCAGGATGGAGAAGGAAGGTACAATAGTTCAATACTGCTATGGATCCAAAAACTGGTGAGTCAGAGCCCTAAGCATTCCTTTCTCAATCCCTTTTTGTAGGTGAGTGTAAGTAACCTGGGAAAGGCAGTCTCTTGTGAGAAGCGGAACATCTGGAGAGGGGCTGAGCGCAGCCTGGCTGCCGACCTTTGGGGTCATGCCCTCGGTTTGTTCTCCTGCCTTTGTTAATGTGATGGTCTCCAGCTGCAAAGCAGCTAAAGGAAAGCTGTGGGCATAAACAGCATGGCCCTGTTACTCTTATTCCTGCATCTGGATGGCCAGCCTTCTGCTCAGAGGGCTACCCCGATCACCAGTCTTGGCTTGGCACTGAGCTGTAACGGGACTGTAGCAGTGCTTGAACTCAAAACCAACTGGAGAAGCTGGGATGAGACTGTGGCAGGGTGTATGCAATTGCTTTTGTTGCATGACTCTAGAGGCAACAAGAGGAGGGGAAATGAACTTCATTTCTCTGACCACTCCTCATTTTCCCTTGGACTCCAATGAACACTTTCAGGTGCACAAGGGGACTTCAACCCCCAGGGTCATATGACCCTGTGCCTTTTTCAGTGCCTGGGGTTTTTGCTGTACTGGGGCAATGCTCTTGCAGTAAGGAATGAGTGGAGCTGTGGGTCACCCATGGCTCTTACTTGGATGTGCTTGTTTACTTCTGGGAGCTAAGCTCCATAAAAAAACCCCAAGTGTCTCTTGAAGAGAACTTAAAGAAAGTAAACTCAAGAGAAGCTGAGTTTGCAGCTCATGGCTGGGACCATAAACCCAGGCCATTTCCTTTGGCTGAGAAGTTGCAGTACTGTAAAGTCCCAGCAAAGGATGGCTGTCCACTAGAGACCATGTTCAGGACAGAGGCTGTCAGACAGTGAGGTAACCTGGAGTTTTCCCTTGGGAAAGCTGCATCTCATGTCACTGAGAATGAGACCAAAGAGGAGCTACCCACCACTTCTGGTTCACCCAGAATTTTCCCCGGTGCTTTGTCAAGCTACTCGCCCTGGTTTCTGTCAGCGTGTGCTGTCCTGGCAGCTGGTCACCCTCCATTGGTCTGCTAGCTCCAGTGAGGTGGAAGGACATGCTGGCAGCAGAGGAAGTTTAGGAGGGCAAAGGCCTCTCCACCCTGGCTGGAGCTCGGACATGCATCACCTGTTGCACTGACCTCCTGTCTGGGGCAGGATAACAAAACTCACGTGACTGGGAAATGTGACTCTGCCCAAGATGGAAGCTTTTGCTGGACCTGCAATGGCCTGGTCGGAGCAAAACTGCAGGTTCCCTCAACATCCTGTGAGTGTTCAGGGCAGGTCAGGGTGTGTGTGACCTCCAGACCAGGACATGGTTCTGGCTCCTGTGCTGTGCTCCAGACACAAAGCTGTGTTTTGAACTGATGTGACTTGGGGTTATTTCCTCTGACAAGGGCAGTGTTATCTTGCTGCATTTTTGAGATGTTCCAAATTGTAACAACAAATACAAGTAATCGTGGTAAAAATTAAACATTTAGGTAATTAATAACTCTGGTAATTAGGCTGGGCAGACTCAGTCATCAGTCCTTATAGAAGATTTTAGTTCGGGCATGTCTCCCTCAATATGAGGAAGAACTTCTTTGCAGAGAAGAGCACTAAGCCACAAAAGGCTGTCTCCACGCAGTAATAGGGGTGGTCATACTTGGGACAAGTCTGATGGTCCTTGATCTCTTCTACAGCTTATCTTCTCCTTACTGTCCCCTTATGTTTCTGACTACATGTGGAAGTCAGAGCAGTTTTTCTTGCTGAGTATCCAGCCTAGTGAGGATGGGGAGGGGAAGGGAACTCTATTTGCTCTCCAAGTCTGAGACCCAGAAGTTAGCAGCTCAGAAGACAGCTACAAATGGGTGAGCTGGACAGAAAGAGTGTTCTTTAGGAAAGCAGTAAAACTTTAATTTACCTTAAAACTACACTGAAGTCAGGTGCTTTAGTGTTTTGCTTTAAAAAAACCCCAAAACATCCGCTCCAAAATTTCAGGCAGACTTCCTACATCATTGGCTGATGTTTGGAAGCCCTTCAGAGAAACCTTTTTGGTGTCAGAATTTGCACATTTGCTTAATTTGAGGGCAAAATCAGGTTAAAATCCATCAGGTTCTCAGCAGATGTTTTCTCTGACTTACCTTCTCTGGCTTTGTTGTCATGGTGTGTTTGGGATATGTATCAGCTGAGCATCTGACCCTTTGGCTTTCAACAGCTTTTTCATTTGAACACTGGGACTTTACTTCAGCTTTGAAAGTGTGTATGTGTGCATGTGTACATATGTTTGTGCTCATGTGAATTTTTTATTCTACTTTGAAGTCTGTCTTACTCTGCAAGAGTCCCCTGGTTCCTGATGTACTCCAGCCGTCTGGAGGTGTGGGGTGCAATTTTGGTGAGCACATTACTCTGGTTAAGCCCGTACTCATCCTGTTGCTCCTTGTATGCCTCTTGTACTTACTGTTGTCTGCCTCTTGTATTACATCTCTTCCTCCAGTCAAACCATTGTCAAAACTTGTACGCTTGACTTTTGTGTCTGTGGTTCAAAGTACACCAAATGAGCTCACTGCATTCAAGCTCTCTCCCACCTCTCAGCTTGACCTAAGTGCTCCTGGAGAGAAGGCTCTGTGCCCTGGGGGCAAAGTGACCTTTATTCCAGGAGCGGTGTGTGTGCAGGCATGGGTTTATGGAGTCTGCTCAGAGCACCTGGTGCTCCCACATTCGTGATGTGAGAAGTTAGACTAGCAAACGAGCTCAGTCCCAGCAAGGAACTGGCTAGAGATGCTCTTGGGAGAAAACTGGCCAGGGAACTGAGGCAAATGCACTGCCTGCTCCCCTGAACCTGGCCATGACCCACTTGTCTGTGTTGCATGGGTGTTCTGATGCCTGTCTCCTGTGCCCATTTTCAGGCTCTTGTGAGCAGGATAGGGTTGGCATGAGAGGAATGATGAGTTTGGGCCGGGCAAAGGAAGGGAGGATATTTCAGCTGCTAGCATGGCAGTTCTGCACTGGCAAGGTAACCAGCTCCTGCTATTCCTATGCTAACTTGCTGCTCTCTGCAGGAGAGAAGCCTCAGCTGCACTACAAAGTTAAAAAAAAAAAAGTCACCTGCAGGGTTTTCCAGTAAGAGGAGTACTGATGGGGGAAGAGGCTTGGGAGACACTCTAGTGGTTACTGCTGCTGGTGCATTGCCCCTTTTGGGTAGAGAGCTGTCAGTGAAAGGCAGGGCTTTCTCAGCCAGCAGGTTTTCAGTGTCAGTCTGTACTGCCTGCTGTGATGCAGTCACTGAGGGACACAGCAGCTTGTGCAGCAGCATCAGTTCTGCACCTCACAGTATCCCAGAGCCAAGCTGTGTGACTTCATCCATGAGACAAACAAATTGCAGATCTTGTGCTCTGAATCTCAGTTGCCTGAAAATGTCTGAGGTGTTCACATGATTCAGATCCAGGAATTCTTGCTATAATGGGTCCTGGATCCACAGTTTGAGGTGCTGGAGCTGGGCAGGCTGTCTTTCAAAGGCCAGGAGTCTGCCTGACTGCTGCTAACCTGAAAGTTTGTTTCCCTTGCAGAGCTCATGCATGTTTTGTCTGCTCATTCAGGCTATTGCCTGAAGGGCAAGGACAAGGAATGTGATGAACTTCCCCTTGGCATGGAAGTGTATTTTGCTTCACATTTGTCAATAAAAGAGATTAGGTTTCTGTGTTTGTGCTGAGAGTCTGTGTGAGACTTAATATCCACTTAATGTATGCTAAAATCAACTCTGGCTAGCTTTTGGGTAACAAACACAGGTAAAACTTGTACTGCAGAAGGGGTCCTCACATTGCATGGATGCCAGTGACTTGATTGAGAAAAAGAGATTCAGCCCATGACGGAAATTATCCCGCATCTTACATAAAGTGATGACTCGGTACCAAAAGTGGTGCAGGTATGATAATGTCCATGCTGCCTCTTGAAAGACCATTTCCCACTCAGTCCTGGGTTACCTCTCCCAGTTCTTTCACGTATGAATAGCTTTGTCCAGAATATGAACCTACAAAGGTCACCTCCAAAGGCTGCCTCAGGAAGGTAAGAGGCAGCACGAATTACCTCTTTCAGGGTATCCTTCCCAATGCCCACCCTGATGACCCCTGGACACCCCCTTTCTGTCCAGCAGGGCTGGTGAGACCATTTAGGAATAAGGAAACCTTTCTGTTGTCTGAAGTGGGCACACATGGGTATGTTCGTTTGGGACCATCTGAAGAAATGAGTGCAGGTTGAGGGCCATCTTGGCAATTAATGCTGATAGTTGTGGAAGAAAACGGTAGAAATCTGGATGAATGGTTGCAGATGATGGTTAAATGAACACTTGATTCCTATAGGAAGCTGGAGGTGTAGGACAGTACCCATCCTGTGCTGCAGTGGTGGCTTGTAGGCACCCATGCTGCACTGCAGCAGCCTGTTCCTTAATGACAAGGCTGAGGATCTGACTCAGCTTTCCCGATTCACAGTTGTGCACTTTCAGGCATGAGGATGAAGAGATTTGTTGATAACCAAGGAAGAGCTGTCAAGTGCAAAAGGTTGCCATGGGCAAACCTTCCTTGCCCCGCTGCCACAGTAGCTGCACTGCAGTCAGCTGAGAACACTGCTACATGAAGACATCTTGAGCGAGCTTTTCTGTCACTTGCTTGGACACCAGTGTTGGTACCAGCAGCAGTGAAGACACACTACAGTTTTGGGTTATGTAGCCCCAACACTTGGCCCTTAGGTAGTGGTTACAGTGCCTGCTTCTGCCTCTTCAGTGCTCCTCTCAGCTAATTTCTCACGGCAGGCTCGTGGATGGTGATCTGTCCTGTTGATGATGGTGTGGGTGCTGCAGACCCTTCTGAGGGCAAGTGACCTCAGCTTCCACGGACCTCCCAAGCTTTAATTTCTTTCAGTAATACTAGAGAATGTCCAGCAGAGGCTCTGAGGATGATTAAGGGACTGGAACATCTCTTATGAGGAAAGGCTGAGAGCCCTTGGGCTGTTTAGTCTGGAGGAGACTGAGAGGGGACCTTATTAATGTTTACAAATGTCTGAAGGGTGGGTGTCAGGTAGAAGGGCCCTGCTCTGGCAGAGGAAGTTGGACTCAATGGTCTCCAGAGGTCCCTTCCACACCCTGCCATTCTATGATCCTGTGATTGTGCAAACTTCCAGGTGTAAGACTGCTCTCCTGAATCTGCAGATGAGCAGGTGCCATGCTGCTTTCATTGCTTAGGATTGTCCTAAGCTGCCTTTCAGGGAATTGCCACTTTCTGTGGTTAAGCTTATCCATTCTACCTGCTGATGATGGGCAGAAGAGAAAGCAGGAGTGGCAAAGAAATGTTGTACTATGGAAATGTGTTGATAACAGCTTTCAAAACCACCTCTGTCCACATAGCATCTATTTGGTTGGTTGTTTGAATTATTAGTTCTTCTGGAGAGGTTTTCTTTCCTATATTTAGAAAATGTGGGCAGGCCATGCAATTTTAAGAACAAGCCTTGTGTTAGCAGGGCTATTGCTCATTTCATGTGTTGTAACATTCTGTGTTGGTAATGTTTGGAGTCAGTGTTTGAGAGAGATGGTGTGAGTCACAGCTCCAGTTTCCTTATGGGGTAAGGTGGGTGTCTGGTTCATTTTGGGGGGTGGGGGGTGGTTAGAAATGAAAAAAAGAATCAGTAGTAATCTGAAGCAATGATAACAGTTTGGGGCTCTTTGTCAGAACTGTGATGACCTGGTATTTCCTTTACAGCCTCGGATATTGTGTTTGCTTTCTTTTCTGGATTCAAAGACAGACAGTGGGTCCTTTCTGGGGCCTAAACATTCACAATATCAAAAGTAATAACAAGCCTCAAACACACCTCTAGGTGAATAACTCATTCTATTTAATCCAAAATCACCATTTTTGAGAACAGGCCCAGTTCATGATTTCCAAGTGAGCTGAGCATGTGGCATCTGCCTGCCTTCTCCTCCCTTCCTCCTCTTCACTTTGTGGTCACTTTTGTAGGTCAGAAGAGACAGTGAGTGTCTCTTGTACATATTTACTGTCTTTTCACTTGAATGGAGAATGACACATCTGAGGCTGCCCCATCTCTTCTGCCATGTGCAGGCTCAGGAGCAGCCTCATTGTAATAGTTGGGGCCTTGGCCTGGAAATGGCTTGGGTGCTTCCCCCAGCAGGAGCTTCTTCTGCCTTGAAGCCTCAGGGCTTGTCTGCACAGGGAGGCTTGCAAAACATGCTTGTCCTAGGGTGTGAATTTAAAGGGAAAGAACTGTTCTGCACCAGATTCCTGCCTTAAACCCTCTTATTCTGCAGAAAAAAAAGCTTGGTATTTTTACCATGCTGCTGGCTGGACTTGGTTGAACAGCTGAGCAGGCTGCTTTTTTTCTGAGTTGGCCTTGGGTTCACAGTGCTGCTGCTCGTTAGCACTGCAGAGGAGGCAAGAGGGTGGCAGGGGGGAGGCTGGTGCCCTTGAGCTCCCTGTGTACCCAGAAATAGGGGAGTACTTAAGAGCAGAGCCTACCTTACTGGTTCTTGGTAGCCTCTGGAGAAGCCCCCTGAACAGAGAGGCTGTGAAGACCAACCTGAGTTGACAGTCCCCCTTCCTTGGGTTTGGGCTTGGATTAGCTGCTCGAGTCCAAACCTGCCAGAGCAGCCTGGGACTCAACTTGATAAATTACCCTGAGTCAGCAGCCCTTCCACGCTGTGCTCACAGGCCAGGTGAGCTGGCGGAGTTGCTGGGCGGTGTGCTATGGGAGGTGCCCGTAGGTATGGTGTTTTGCTTTGTAGACTGCAAACATGGTCCTCATCAAGAGCTATCAGGCTGGCCCCCCTAGCTGTCATCTGCAGCCTTCACATGCCAAAGCATGACTCTTCCTGAAGCCTTATCCTCAAATCCACCCCTCGAGTGCTGTCTTAGCCCCACCATGGAAAACCTGAGATGGTGGGGAAATGGTGCTATGGGGAGCTGACTGTGATCCATGGATGGACTGCACCTTCCAAGCTGGGGTCAGAGGCAAGCTGGTGGTCCTCAGCCCAGCTTCTGGTGGTTGATGGAGGTCCTGTTCCTCCAGTCACACTAGTGCCAAGGCTGCTAGTGCTTTCTGTGTGTGGCTCTTGCAAGGGTGGTGTGTGAGTAGGGAAGGACCTTTGCATTTGAGAGTGGGGAAAGGGACCCTGGAAACAGCTTGCACCCCACAGGATTTCAACCCGAGGCCTTTAAAAGGAGAAGGGGTGCTGTGACAGTACAGAAAGTCATGTAAATGAAGTGCTTTTTGTTTATGTCTCCACTGAAGCCAAAGGTGGAAGCCCAGATATTCCTGTCTGCTGCTGGCCAGTTTTCACTCAGTACATCAGTATCCCCTGGAAGTTGTTGCCACTGCAGACACTGACGGCAAGAGCAGAGCAGGACTGGCAGAAAGGGAGTGACATTTATATGCAGCATAGGCACACTGTCAGCTGGATTAGCCAGGGTAAGAATGCACATGGGGGTTATAAGCCTCTGGGCATTGGGGCAAAAAACAGCTCTGTCCTTGAGAGAATGCAGACAGCTTCCCTACTGGGGAAGTTATTCAAAAGGAGTAAGTGATCCTCGCTGCCATGAAGTGGAGGTCCTTGTCTAGCAAGGAGCATGGTCTAACCCAACATGGCAGCTTCTCTGCAGCATGGTGGTCTTTTCTGGCTGCTTTCTGTGTCTGTCACGAGTCCCCATGCGTCACTGAAGCCTTCCCCTGTTCTTCACTGCTGGAGTTGCCCTGCTAACAGAGTTGGCTGCTTGAGGACTCGTCAGGGCTGAAATGATTTATTCCTCAGACATTTATTGCAAATGAACCATTGGAAGTCTTTCAAAAGCCATCTTCTCTTGACCTGAGTTCAGCTGAATATTTTAGCAGCATCAGCTTTACATAACAAGTTATAGATAGAGGGGAATTCTGGGGGAATAAGGTTTATGTTGATAAACAGTCCTTTCTGACCAGAATGTCCCTCTGAAAGTTACCTGGTTATTCAGAGGATCACTGAGGGAGATGGGAATTACAAGCCAACTGCCGCAGAAAAAATGTGATGATGCCTTGCTTATTTACTCCAGGTGTCTGAAAAAAAGACCAAAATATCCATATGACAGCAGGTAATACTTTACCAGCATTTAGAGTGCAGTAAAGTCTCTTGATAGAGCCCTAGCACCCCAAATTAATTCCAGTTGGTAGGGACAGGAGAGCATCACATGGGCTGAAAACTGGGTGGGGAGGACCATGAACAATGGATTAGGATAAACAGCAGTGTGTCAAATTGTCAGGGGAGTGAAGGAGGGCGCAGTGTTGGGAGCTAAAGCCTTGCCAAGTGCTGCCCTTCGTGGTGAGCCGTGCGTCGTTAACTTCTGCCGCGTTTCCTTGGGGCTCCTACGGCAGTTACGGGGAGTCAGGGAGCATATGTGGGGAGGGTGGATCTGATCGTCTTTAGTTACCTGGGAAGGTTTTTCAGAATATCCTTCCTACAGCAGGGCTGCTGTGTGATCCTCTCTGAGGTGTCCATTTAGCTTTTGTTCATGTTCACAAAGACGCTCCCAGTTAATTATCTGGTATTTTGACCAGACATTTATTTACTACCAAATTACAAAGGGAGGGGTGCAAGTTGAAAAATGGGATGAAAAACATAATAGAGTAGGCTGCTTTTGACTGTGATGTTCAGTCTTGATGATCCTCCGGCTTTGGGTGAGACCCAGGTAACTACTGGCGTGGGTCCGTCCTCAGAAACACCATTATAATAGCAGGTCTGGGATGGATCCTTCCTCTGTGTGTGAACATGGGACCTGTAACTACAAACAGCAGCATCTAGGTGAGCAGGAAGCTTTCTTCTCTTGGTGTTTCAGGCTTGACTATTATGTGGAGGAGCTGCCACACAGGGTGTGAGGGTGAAGAGCAGCCATCTTTCACCAGAGTACAACTGGAAGCTCAGCTTCTACATCCTGCAGCCAGGGGGAGAGTGTGACCAGAGAGTGACACAGCCCTGAAGCAGCACTGAAATGTTTGTGAGCAGTGTGCGATAGTGGAGATCCTAATGCACAGAAAACCAAAAAAGCAACACCAATATTCGGTTGCCTGTCTGAGAGGATGGTTCAAACCCTCTCGTTTTCATGACCACAGTGTTGCTTGGAGCTCTTCAGTGAGATGTGGGAGGCAGTCAGCACCTCTAGATATGAAAGGAGGATGAGGCTGGGGCTTAGGAGTGATGTTTTCAAGATCATTGATTTTGCAGAGCAAAGGAAAAAAAAACATGCATCTTGCAAAGAAGAGGAATTGAGACGGAAAGGACAAAGATGAGTGATTTTGGGTACTTGGAATTGGTGGCAGCTAGCATGGGCAAGGAGGAGAAAACAGGAGGGGCAGTGTCAAGGACTGGAAGACAAAAGGAGAAATTGTCTACATCTTTGGGAATAGGTGGACCGTGTCTTTTGCACCTGGGGACTACAAGAGCCTCACAGGCCTCTGTAGTTGATAGCATGGCTGGCTTCCCCTTCACATGCTAACTACTGTGCCCGTGTACTGACAGCCCATTTCCTTCAGGGACCTTGGGCCTTTTCCCAAGGGGATCCAGTGCTGCCTGTAGGAGAGGTGGTGTGGTTGGGATTGGGTGTATCCAGCCACATCTAGGGCACTCTGTGGAGTGCAGTGCAGATACATACCACTAGGCTGTTTGTGTGTCTGGATCCTGGTGAGCTGGGTGGATGTTGCAGGGCTGATCCCACCTCAGGGCAGGGATGTGGTGGTCTCAGCTTCTAAAGGGTTCTTCCAAGCTTATTCTTTTAATCAATCCATTTGTTGTCCCCCTGAACTCTGTCTTTTGTCCTTTCTAGGTTGGTTCTGTAGATGCAGATGGTAAAGGTCTATCCAGACCTTTCCAGGGCAGTTCTTCAACACCACTGCACCTTCTACATGTTTATCAGAGAGAAGGTCCCATGCACAGGGTATTTAGACTGTTTTCCTACAGAAATGTTCCCCAGCAGAGGAGACCCTGCTCAATCCATCAGGTTTTTCATACTGTGTTTGAGACACTGCAATGTGCCTTTTTTGAGTTTCTAGGTGGTTGCATTCCTCTCCATGGAACTATTCAAGGGTGGCCTGTGGAGATGGAGAAGGGGAAGGGCAGTGAGTGTGCAGAAGTGAAGGAGCATCTCTGAAGGAATTCTGCTTAAACTGGAGTGTCTGGGCAGAGAGCCTTTTTCTTTCTTGTCTAGTTCAGCTGCTTCCTTGCTTTTTCCTGTCACTCTTGTATGGAGATGAGAACCATCCATGCTTATAATGCAAGATGAATCCCACATTGTGCCCTGTATTTTCTCAGGTCTTCCTTGGATCCCAAACTCCTTCCGCTTGTTGTCACTTCTGCTTAAAATTGGCATTTGTGGTGGCATCCAGAGGTCCCAACTTCAGCATTGTTCCCCTTGTGCTATTCACAGCACAGTCATAACAAGAGACAGTCCCTGCCCCAAATATATTAAGTGGGATCTTTGAGAGAGGAAATGGAAGCACAGAGAAGAGATGTGAATTGTCCTACTTTACGCAATATTTCTGGGATAAAACCCAGCACTATTAATAGCTTTTTGCTCAACAACCATCTTTTGTTCAGAACTCTGGTTTTCACCTTAAGTTGTTTGTGTTCTGCAGGATCTGTTGGCCAGTTTGGCAAAAGTTCCCACCTTGTGATATACAGCTAGATGTAGAGCAGGTCCAGTAAACTCCTATCCACTTTGAACTCAGAACAGTCTTTCTTCTTGGGCCACCGCTGTGTTGTCTATTGTCTTTTCTTCACCCACTTTTTGCTACTGCATCATCGGTCTTTGGTTTTGGTTGCTTGCATTCTGCAATCTTCTAGAAAATCTCTTGTGTCACACCTTCCTTTGTTGCTCTTCCCTAAATCCTTCAGTGGGGTAGCTAGACAAGCAGCAAGGGTTTGCTCACGTCAGAAATGCATATTTGCTTGAGCTGCCTTCTTTACTTGCCCATGGATATTCTATAAAGTGAACTTTCTGTCAGAAATGTTTGTGGAAGCAGAAACTGTTGATGAAATTTTACCAAAAAGTCACAGGAAGCAAATTTAAAAATTGCAACTGTATGTTTGTGTTAATAAGAGCTCCGTCATTGCTGTCAGGGACTAGAATTGATGGAGGCCACAAAATCTCTTTATCCAACCAAAATGAGCCAGAGTTGCTTGATTATTTTTTTTTTAAACACAAGCCACAAACTGCTCATGAGCAATTTACAAGCCAGAAATTAGCCAGTATGGCTTTCCAGAGAATAGTTCTGAAGAATATTGCAATAAGCAATACTCAAATATAAAACGAGGGAAAATAAGGATAAAAAAATTAATCAGGAAGAGCTGACATCCTTGAGACTCCTAGCAGCCGTAAATCAGCCTGGTTGGGGGACATTTCAGTGTAAGCCACCCATCGCTGCACTTCAGTGGGGGTCCGGAGCTATTCAGAACAATGCTGGGAAGCCACACTCTGGACAAGGCAGGAGACACGCTGTGTTAGTGTCTCCACTGGGCAGTGCCCAGAGTCCCAAACGGAATTTACAGCTAGCTGCTTCCCTGCAGCCCACAGAGGAGGGTGGCCCCTTCTCCGCAGGGCTCGGGCACTCCTTGGGCTCGGCCGGCGTGCGAGCACCGCGGGCACGGAGCGCAGCCGGCCCCTCTCTGCCGATCGTGTTCTCTTGTGCTAAGGGTC
>VWZY01012409.1:192829-262646 GCA_013399075.1 Chloroceryle aenea | reverse complement strand
GCGGCAGGACTCGGGCTGATGTGGGCCATCGCTCCAGCAGCAACGGAGAGCCGGGGCGTCCTGGGTGTTGGGAAAACATTATAGTGTAGGGTGGTAGTTCTGCCCACACTTGCTGGGCATGTACGTATCCAGCTGCCTTGGAAAAGCTGTCTTGGGGATGATCTTTATTTTCTTTCCTTTGCCTGTGCTTGGATGAAAACCAGACCTGTGGCTGCTGTGTGAGGTTCTTTTGGTACCAGTGCTTTCAAACATTTCTTGAACTAACAGAAAAACTTTTAATCTTTCTAATATAACATCACAGAGGACAAACAAGTCTTTAATGCAAGCCCCAGGGTCTCTTGTGGGGAGATCCCGATAAAAACACGGTTTTCTGTTTTGGAAATACCCTCTGGTGGATTTGTCAAAACCCTGACTGAGACAATGGTGAACTTTCAAAGTAAGAAGAGACATGGAAAATAAATATTTGTAATTAAAACTGCAAGTGGTTGGCTTTTGTCATGGAATGCAAGCAAATATGATTTTATAGGTTAATAGTTAAAAATCCCCCCGCCTTAATGATTGAGACCGCAAATCGAATTTATTTGTCTAGATGTCAGAGTGCTTTCTTCTTTGAATGCCTGCTTTGTGAGATGTTTCTACCTGGTCATCTATGAAACACCCGAACATCCTCTGGCCGAGGACTTCCTGGGAGGTTAAAATATCAAAATCTGTTGCAAGCTGGGCTGCTGCATCTGACCTTCAGCTGACCTCTGCCTGGATGGAATTAACAGCTCTGTAACTGATCCCAAGTTTCGCTCATTTTTCCCTACTTGTCCATGTTAAGCATGTTTGAAAACACTTGTTAAAACTGACTCTCACCTGTCAGTCTGCTGGGGCGGGGAAGGGGGCGGATTCTGCACTGGGATTCTGCGGATGTCGGCTGGGTTTGAGCCGTCCCTCTGCAGCGAGGTGCTGCAGACAGTGCTCTGTGTTTATGGTCTTCCTGACCTCGGACCTCGCATCTCAGGAATTTAACACCCCTGGAGTTAAATACATATCTAATAGATAAATATAGGATATGTATAACAATATATTTGGAGAGGAGGAAAGAGATGTCCAGAAGTGTTGTGCTATCTAAAGCTAAGAGTTCACCCCTCTGCCTTCGCTTTTATGCCTGACTTTGAGACAGGGCGAGCGTCAGGGGGAGAAATGGTTACTTGTTCAAACCTTGCACCTCACTCATAGGCTTAATTGCATTTGTCTGCTTGTAGTGGCTCTTCGTGCTGACTTGTTGGGTGATGTTTGGGGTTGTTCTGTACCCTTGGTATTGCAGTGGCTTCTGTTTTCACAGGTTTACCTGCAATGCTCCCACCAGTCCATGGTGATGTGTCTTCTGTCCTCTTGTCATTGAGAGACCCCACTCAGTCTCTGTTAAAACAATTTCAGTTCCCCTCTAAAGGTGCTTTTCCCCTCTGTGCCTTAAAGAAAGATTGTGGTTGACAGAACTGTAAAACACCAAACAGGTTTTTTTTCATCTCTTTCTAGAACTGATGATATTTTCTAATGGCCATTTTACATCAGCAAATCCTTCCCTGTAAACTGAAGCATAGTCTTCAGCCTCTGCCATGACCATAAGGGCTTTCTATATGGTTTCAGCTACAGTTTTCATAACATTTAATGAAACAAGATTTTTGCTAACTTAGATTGTTTTGCCTCCTGGGGTGAGGGTTACACTTTCCTTTGGTGATTGAAAGATGATGGATGCCACCCAGGTCTTTACCAGGGTACAAAGGCAAGTAATTTGCGTTTTGCATTCAGTGGCTGAAACAAAGAATTAATGTATTTTAAAGTTTTGGATGCCCTTGGTAATTTGTTTGTTGGCTGGGTCTTGACTGGCAGTCCACAGAATATGGGTGGGCCATTTTTCTAGCTGATTGTGAAGATAGAGATAAAGCTATATTTTATGAATTGCTATTTCCAAGGTCATCTGGAAATTGAGCAGTTCATAAAATATATCTTTGTTCAAAGATATATTTGATTATATAAAATGTGATCCCAGAATCAATTTGGTACAAACAAGATGTTGCCTTTAGGGTTGAAAACACATTGTTAGAGGCATGAAGAGCAGAAATTGTCGCTGCTGTCTTTGTGTGGCTATTGTTTTTGGTTTTAATAGGAACAGAATGAATGACATTTTTCCACCAGACCACTTATGCTCAACTATACCTCCAGGACAACTTCCTGGCCAAAAATATTCAAAACAAACAAACACAATAGCAATTCTACTCCAATTACTTTGTTTGCAAACCAGCTAGTGTTCATAGAGTACTAGGTTTGGCAAATCCAAGCACTTCAGCCCTGGATTTTAATATTTTATATTTGTATGGGAGTCACTTGTATCTGTCATGCTGTTCAGGTAGGTGTTTGAGTGGCCATGTGCACAGGCACCTCCAGCAATTCTGCCCGTATTGGTGATAAAAGATAAGCTCACATAACAATTTGGGTGTATTGGGAAGACAACCTTACCCAGTGGCCAAATGTTCATTGATTTCAATGGAGCTGAGATTTCAGCCCGAGGCTCTGGACCAAATCATACACCAATTTCAAAACTTTCACTTGAAAGAAGAATAACTAAATATTGTGTGGGAAAGAGAAAGACAGAGGAGGAGGAATTTATCTGTTGCTCTTTTATGTAAGTGGAGCCAGTATTTGTAACAGGAGAGTGAACTTGATGGCTTTTGTGGCACCTTTTCCCATGGTTTTAGCTGCCAGCAGGAAAACCTAAATCAGCAAACCTCCTTGTAACTTTCCCGTGAATTTTTTTTGGTTGGTGGGAATGGTCATGGAAATGCTCACAGTTTTAAATATATGTAGTGCTGTGGATTGTTGTTGTAGTATTTTATCCTCCCTGAGATAGAGATGCTATGGGACATGGAGGTAGGATTAATGCAGTTGTTCTGGCTCCAGCAAGTTTTCCAAGCTTCATTCCAACTTCAGGTCTGCTGATCTCAGCCTTTTCAGCATCTTCACACTTCCCGTCATCTGGGTCCTCTCCACATCACTGTCTGTTCAGTGTGAGTCAGCTGGGTGGATGTCCTCAGCAGACCCTCTAGGACCTGAAGAAATGGCTTCTGCATTGTCATGCCTAGTGTCTCCAGCTGTCCAAGTGGGACCTCTCCCAGGAACACAAAGATATGCTTTTGCCTCCTGCTGGTGTACCTCTTTGGGAAGGGCACAGCAGCATGGTGTGTGCTAGGCACACACTACACCTCCGTGTCCTGGGAGAGCTTTGGGCTACTAACCCTTGCTGAAGCCTATGTCTTTTCAGTTATTGCACCAACAGACACATGGACAGTGGAGGCAAAGTGTAGACACCAAAGGTGACCCATGTTGTCTAGTGCTCGTTCCCACAGTGGAGTCCCTACTGTCACAGCTCTAGTAAGAAGGATATGGCTGTGTGTTAATTAGAAGGCCTAATCATGGCTACAGCAGAATGCTGCCTCCTAGGAATTAAAATTTGACGTTGTGGTTCACCTGCCATGTACCCATGCCCAGGACACGGAAATTCGAGTGAGCTGCTGCAGTGGACAAAGACGGTCATGTTAGCTGGGAGAAAGTCTGATCATCCTTTTTGCATAAACTGGAAATATAAGTTGCCTAAAGCATATTGCAGATACTATATTATATTTTATATTCTCAATTTGGAGCTTGTAATTACCCACTGGTGGGTTGTGGCAGAGGCTGGTATGGGGTGATGTGGCAGTCTGATGTGGTTCTCTCCTGCAGGCTCTGGACTGTGAGTGGTTTGTGGAGGTTGTGTCCACTTGTTGAATAAAGCTGGGGTCTTTCATTCCCTCCCACATTTCAGATATGGCTTTAGTTAAATACAGCCCAGTTACCTTCAGGGGTACTGGAGGGTCACAGACTCAGCAGTACTTGTGACCTTGCCACTAAAGAGTTGAGCCTTGTTCAGAGTCCCAGCGGTAGATGCCACAGCCTGCTGAGGTACACAGCAGCGAGTGCAATTTTACCCTCTTTATTAAAACACAGAAAAAAAAGGAGGACAAACACTTAGAGCGTGTTGAGAGTTAAGCAAGGCTTTTTTCCAAGTGGCTACCATGTTTCCCTTCCTTCTGTCTGGAGGGAACTTTCCTCAGAGCAGATCCTTCTTTGATGAGTTGGCGTTTGCAACCACTGTTGAAAAGGTCAAAGAGTCAAGGAATAGGGCAGCTGCTGCTGCTGGGATTCAGTTTTCCCTCCTTGTCAAATAAAGGCCAAAGCAAACCAAAGCCAAAGAAGTATCGCCTCTGATAAAAACGTTAGAGGCAGCAAATACAGCAGGAGCAGTAGGGCTGCATTAGCCAAGAAGTAAGATATATTAGCCCAGTGCAGGACATACTGACCCACCAAAGACCTGTCTGGTCTCCAGACTTGCATGTTGATGCTCTGTGGCAGGGACGTGTGTTGCCATCTTTGAAGAAGTTTGTGTTTGAATTCAGAACAAGTTGAGGCTGCAAAACATTTTCCATGGGAAGATGAATTCTGGATCTTTCAGTCTGTGAGAACCTCGCAGCTGAGATGCTCTATGTAAAAGGGAAGGCCTGTACTGCTTTGAGTGAGGCTTTGAGCAGCAAAGTGGTGGGGATGCTCCAGAAGTTTCTTAGGGAGTAACAGCCTTTGAGATGAGGCATGACACTCGCCCAAGCCCCCAGATCTTGTACTTCAGTGTTGAAGAGCCTGGAAGCCTCAAGGAGTTGTGCCTGTAGCATACCTCTGGGTGTCCAGATTTGCTGATTGAGAACTGGGAATGCACACTCTTGGAGATTAGCCCAGGAGCCGGAAGCCCTGGCACCAGTGTGGAAGGGCTAATGGCTTGTGCAGTCTGAGAAAAACAGCCCATTTCCGAGAGATCACTTGTCTGGCTTCCCTCCCTTTCTGGCAGAGGAGAGGTGTCCTGACCGGAGGACTACATCTGGGTGGAAGGACAGTGATGACAGCTGTTGCTTTGATGTAGGTATGTCAAGGCATCTCCTGCGAGTTTGTAGGTCCTAACTCTCCTTGCATGTCCCCCCATTTGTGTGAGAAAGCATTTTTCAGCCTCCATTTTCCATGGCCACAGGAATTCAAGCTAAACTGCCTTCTTCCTCAGCTACTCATAGAGACATAGAAGGATCCTGTCCTCCCATTTCTCCAGATCCATCTGCCTTCACATTTTTCCCTCCCTGTGTGCTAGGCATTATGGGAGAGCCTCCAGTGGCTGATACTCCATCCTCTGGAGGAGACCAGGAAGATAGTCACATCTACTCATGACATCTATTGCTTAGAGATCCCAGATGTATCTGTAGATTGTCTGCTCTAGAGGATCTCCCACAGCAAGCAAGACAGCAGCTCTTGGAAGAGGGTTTTGTGGCTAGTGTTGCTGGCTGTTAGAGAGTTCACTGAGAACCTTCCCCAGAATTACTAGCTTCTGCTTCATGCTGCCCAGGGGTTATGTATGATGCTTTGTGGGTGAGATGTGGTTTTGTTGAACTCTCTTTGGGCACTTTGCCTGTTTATGATTCATGATGTTTTGAGTGGAGGCTCTAAGGTGCTTTCAGGCGTAGTCCAGGTACCAGAAGTAGGAGAGGTGGTGTTGTCATCAAGGTACTTCAATGGAAAGTCAAATATAATGGTTCTGAGCAACCTGATTTAATTGGGGATGTCCTTGCTTCCTGCAGAGGGGTTGGACTAGGTGACCTTTAGAGGTCCCTTCCAACCCAAGGCATTCTATGATTCTATAATCAGAAGTTAAATAATTAAAGCAGTCTGGACATACAAGTCCTTTTATGGGGGATGTTTAAGCAACTCATATGGCGTAATTTAGAGCTCAGGTTTCTAGACTTTTATAACCCTCTCCTCTTCATGAGAAGGTGGTAACTTGGCAGTAGGTGCCAGGACTGCTGTCAGAGGGCAAACGTCTCCTGCAAAGGCCTCTTAACATCTCTTGGAACAGGTTTGGAAATAATGTGCATTTGTAGATCCTGGCCCCAGCATGTATTTGATGGTTAATTCTTATGGCTTACACCACTAGCATAGGCTGGGACGTAATGGTTGCTTAGATTTCCTCTGACCTTGGAGTAAGCAAAATCCTGTAGAAAATCTGTATTTATTGTTGGTCTCAGCTTTACCAGGATTAAACCTTCCTTTCTGCAGCACGACTTCTCTTGACACGGTTGTCTGTTAGAAAAATTGCCTGGAGTGTGGCTGCCTCTTCTGTCCAAGAAGCTGTTCTGTGAAGCTGGTGGCTCTTCACCCCCACAGAGAGGAGATTTGAATTTGCATAGAGGAGGGGCTGACAGGATTGAAAGGTGACCTGAATGATTGCCTGAAGCTACCTGTAGCCTCAGTCTGATGAGCACAGCCAAAAACCTCCTCCCTGTTTTCAGGAACCCAGTAGCAGCCCTGGCTGAGTGATGTGTGTGGTTTAATTAGCTATGGAGGAGGCAAGGAGCTGGTAGACCATGAGATTGAGATGATAGGGGAGCAGAAACAGCAGCTCCAGCTCATGATGATGTGACTTGGGTGGCCCTGCTCAGTGGCTCTAACAAAACCTGTACGTTGGCCGCATCTGAGCAGTAATGACCTGTGTGGAGGGGACTGGGAAGCTGGGAGCTGGTGGAAATGTGGGGAAATTGGACCTGGACCCTGCTCGGTATACACCTGAGGCTGTTTGCCAGGGATAGTATGTTATCTTGGTATCTACGACGCTAGTGACTTTGTTTTCCCAACATTTTTGAAAAAGTACCAAACGGGGAGGAGATTAAAATGACTCAAACTATTCAGAGCTCTAAAGACAGGGGACGCTTGTCAAATCCTTATGTCTTTTGAACCAAACTCATGACTTTCTGAGCTGCAACTCTGTGATTTGGACAGGGATAGGCACCGGGCTGATGTTGAAGCTGGAAATGAACTAAAAGGTAAAACTTTGTCTTTGACATACTCCAGTATTAGCACTCTGTGTGCTGCTTTGTTCTCTAAAGCTACTTTAGTTTACTGCTGGAGAAGGTTGAAAGGTGATTCTTTCATAGTTTACAAGTACCTAAAAAGGAAGAGGTTTCTGGTTGCTAGATGGGATTCAAATTTACCAGAGAAAGACAGAGAGATCTCTTGGATGAAAGCCAAAGTTAGAGAAATTCAGGCTAGGAATAAGGGCTGCAGTTTAAACAATACGAATAAAAACCGGTGGAGGGTCTTTGACTGGCATTAAACAGACTCATGAGCAGTTAATGCCTCTGAAGAAGGATTTCTGTGTTTTTCTAAAAGATGCTGGAGTTATGAAGAAAGACTTTCCAGCCCAGAGCAGCCCTTCTAGGATACCAGGGCTGGGCAGCCTGTGCACGGGTCTGGATCCTGTGTCCCCAGGCTTAGGGCTCTGCCTGCTCCAACCATGCTGCTGTCCAAGGACAAGGCAGGCGTGTAGCGCAGCAGCAAGATGTGCTGGGTGTCAGGGAGCACAGCTCTGTTTCTTTGTGCACAGTGCCTTTCCCAGACACAGTCCAAACATTTCTGGATTGGATTCCCCTTTCACTGGCCTGTCTGATTCAACCAGGGAATTATAGTCCATGAAGTGTGCCTCACGAGCCAAATGCATGGACCTTTCCCCTCCTCTGCTAAGACAGTTGAACATGTGCAGTCTGAAGGGAAAAATGTTCTCCTTCCTTTTTCTGGGCAGGACTCTCTGCTTGATGGGTATGATGGTATGATGCTGGCAGAGCCCCTGCCTTGTGTGTCAGCTCCATCTCTGCTGCACTTTTGGCATATGTCTCTTTGGACCTGTTGCTTTAGCAATGTCATGTAATTTACTGCTGGTGGTCTAGAGCACAAGGTGCAAGAGGTGCATGGGTTTTGGTGAGATGTGTTTCACAACAGTGAGCAGAAGCCAGGTAAAGGAGATTTTAGAAGGTTTCTTGCTTGTCCTTGGCCCTCTCCTTCAATGATCTCATGTTCCTGGGCTTTGCTCTGCTCTTGCCAGCATTTTCTGGGGAGAGGGGCAGGGCTGACACATCCTTCTCTGAGACCATGCTGCCTGCTCCATAATGCCGCAGTCCGCAAGCCTGGAAATGGTATCAAGCAGATGCACCAATGCCAAGGTCAGGACCTTCCTAGTATTTAAGGCATATGCATACTGCTGGCATGGGACAGGGTGACCTCGGTGTACAATAGGAGCCAACCGACACACACATTCAGACAGAATAAATATTTGACAGAGTCTATTTCTCTGTTCCCCAAAATGACCCCTATAAAAAGCAAGGTTCTGTTTACCTTTCTGGCTCTCTGTGCAAAGTATTCCAAGAAGAGACAAGCTCTCTTCTCCATTCATTGCCTTCCTGCTTTTCTGGGGGACTGATTTCCAGGCAAGGATCAGGAATATTGGCTTCACAAAACCCAGGACACCATGGATTTTCATAGAACTCCTGAAATTTGGGGAAAGCTGAGATCATTTCTGTTTGGAAGTCTCTGTGCCAAAACAGTAACCTGGGAAGTGTGCACCCTGAAGCAATTGCCTCCAGCTGTCCAAGCCGGTTTTTGTGCTGTTCCTGCCCCATTAGCACATGTGCAGTCATCCCAGTCCTGTTGCCTGTGGCATGGGTTTCTAGGGAGCCTGCAGAAGGCTTGGGTTGTGCAAAAATAGCAGTCAGCAAGAGTATATGGTGGGGTTTATGCTTTTTTCCTTGGTGCGCTAAACATTCTTCTTTTGCACGCCTGGATCTTAAGAATCCTGTGCCTTGGTACCAGGGTAGCTGTGGAGCCCAGTCAGCAGAAGGTCTGGTGTGCTTGGGACCAGACCTGCTGCATTACCCTGCCAGGCACCTCTCCTCCCACGATCGTAGACATCGCTGGGTTTGCCTTTCAGTCACTATGAGCTTTGCCCACCTGATTCATGTTTCCCTGGACCCCTTTTTGTTACCTGTTTCTGTCCATGTTTGTACTTTTCAGTTATGGATAATTTAGCTTCTCATGGCCTTGTATATAAAACAAAGGAGTGTGAGAGTCCCAAGAGCTTCCTGTCACAGGTGCATACACCTGATGGTTGCTGTGCTTTTTATTTTGTATAAGATCACTTTCAGTGAGAACTATCTTTCAACAAAGCCAACCTACAGTAACTTAGCTTGGCACTAGGAATGAGCAGAGACATAGGAAGGTCTATAAAATAATGATTGCTCTAATGAAACCCGTCCAGTTCCTCCTCCTTTGATTGCTCTTCCATATCGCGAGATCAAAATGCACTAAGCAATTTAATGACAGCTTGTGCATATTAGAGGAAATACTTGATCTGTAACACATCTTAGACAAGTGGAAACCATTGTTAGCAGCATTCTTAAGGCAAAACCAGCAACTTGCTATTTTATTTTTTAAAGTTAACACTGAGAATGAAAAAGGGAGCTAGAAGAGTACAGAGCTGTCCATGGAAAGAAAAATTGCAAGCCTGCTAATCCTTTCTTGTCAGGTTTAATATAAAGCCTGGCAGAGATTGATAAGAAGTGTCTCCCTCTCTGCCTGATGTACCAGATGCGTGGTGAAATCACCTCTCTGAAACACCCAGGAAAGCCTACATGCAGAGCCAAGTTTTAGACTGGAAAGGCTGCTGGCCAGTCTGACATTGTGGGTCCTAAAACCATTTTAAATAGCTTTATTATTTCACTTTTCTAACTGTAACCTGAAGAATAGCTGTTGCTCCCCTTCTCACCATACACACAGGTTTTCACTGCAGCTGCTCTTGGTGGCTGTTACTCTGCTGCTGACACTGTCATGCTGAATGACTGTCTTGGCAGCAGGAATGTCTGTGGCACACGATGCTGGAGGATGGGGGACTGCTTCCTATGACCTACCCAGCTCCTTTGCAGCAAAACACTCCAGCTGTGGTTGGTGGGGCTGCAGGATTGGCAGCGTGCCTGTTGGCAGAGGTCACGTAGGTGTTGGTAATCGTTTGCAGCAATGGCAGAGTGCAAAGGAAAATTAGTCTCAGAAGAGCTTGAGCTCCTGCATTCTTGGGTCTGGCTTTGTGGGAGAGCCTGGAGAGCTGAGCAAACCCCTGCACAAGCAGGGGACATGTGGGTCCTGCCTGCCTAAGTGCAGCAGTGGAACCATTGAGTCTGGCCACATGGAGCAGAGAAGAGAGTCTGTTCCCAGTGTGATGTTTCTGACTCTGTGCTCCTTCCCTGCCTGTGTGCTGGTAAAACCCAGGGAGCCAAGCTGGCATCCATCCCTTCCCCAGTCGTCCCACGGCACCAGGGACGGCGAGTGCTTTTCCCAGGGGAGGGTGCTCGGTGGGCTTATGTCACTTGTGCACGGCCTCTGAAAGAGGCAGATTTCACATTGTCTGGTTTCTCTTTTTGTAGCTGTCCCTCCCAAACTGAAGAAACTGAAAAGCCCAAACGTTCATGTTGGTGAAAAGATTTCACTGAAATGTGAGGCGACTGCTGGAAACCCTCAGCCGTCCTACAAGTGGTTTAAAGATGGCAAAGAGCTGAAGAAGAGCAAAGACATCCGGATCAAGTATGGGAATGGGAAGTAAGTATGCTATGGGGCTGCTCTGCCTCTGCTCACTGGCGCTGAGCATCTGGGTCTGGGGGACTGTCTGGCTAGAAGCGATGCTCTGCTATCCAGGTCACTGCTGAGAGATACCAAGATGCTTCCTCAGGGTCACAGGACCATGCACAGCCCATTTACTGTGCCAGGGAGAGTGAGCAGGATTCCCAGTTTTCTTAGAGAGTAGCATGGAGAGAGGAGTGAGATTTGCATGGGATAGATGCTGGATTTGTAGATAGGGCTCCCCTTGGGTGACTCTGTCATTGGATTTCTGAGATGGGTGTCTAGTGACCTAGGAAGATAACTCTTTCCTTGATGCTTGATGGCTGTAGACTGTTGTGGGCAGCTCAGGCTCCCTGGAGTGAACCCCGCTTTGTGATTAGTAGTTTGGCTGCAGAAACTCTCCAAACTCAGCAGTCCCACCACCATCCAACAGCCAGCCTACGTAAATGTGGGAGGAATCGCTCTGTTCTCTCCTGAATTTAGATAAGACTCAATGGCATGTAAGGCAACTGCAAGGCTGCAAGGGCACCTCACGATACTGTCTCATTAGGGCCTGTAGTCACCGGTTGAGGTGTCATGTGGTGCACCCAGGGCAAGCGTTGTCTTGGCTGCCCCAAGCTGCCCACACAGCAAAGCTCTCAGGCAGCTGCTCTCAGCGAGTCTCACGCCGGGGACTGCCTCATTCAGGCAGTGCAAAAACACTGGGAGAAATAGACCCCAGTGACTAAGCAAAGGAGTTCTCACTAGGAACTAATTTAAATGGATCCATGTTGATATTTTTCAAGGCCAAATATTTGCATATGATGTATCTTAAAATTATTCCATAATCGTGACTATGCTATATTCATATATCCTGACCTAGCCAGCAGCAAAGTCAGCTTGCAGCTGCCCAATCCTTCGGAAAATTTGAAACTAATTCTTTGCTAACATATGTTATCTTTGAGTGTGTGAAAAATAGCTCACCTCTTCTCATTATGTACTTGACAGAATACGAATTTTTAAAATTAGAAGCCACTAAAAAAATCAGTTAGAAAAATCAGTTGGTTCATGAATGGGTCATCGTCAATTGCTCTAATTTCATTTCAATCCAGTTTGTTTTTATTTCAAACTCGCACCCAAACAGGTTGATCTTCATAATAACTGTAGGTTCCGTGGTTGTTTAGGGATCAGGCAGCGAGGTGGCCAGTGAAAGGCTTAGGCTAGAAACACGAGTGGGTGAAGCATAACTGGCTCATGTCTAGTGGATGCTATCTGCTCAGGGAGGGCTGTCCGGGCTTGCAGGCAGCAGAGGTAGGGAAGAACTGTCCCTGTCTCTTTGCTATGTTTGCCTCAGTATTTCTGTGGCCTTTGTCAGCCTCATGGCCTCAGTCGTTTTCCAGTGGGTACTGGAGCTGGGATGCCCTGGAGGAGTGTCTGCACCACCCACTGCAACCAGGTGTGGGAAGCCTGCTGGTCCACCCCATGTGGACGCTGTACCCCTGTAGGCAGGAGGCTTGTGGAACCTTGAGCTCGCTGGGGTCTCGTAGGAATGTTGGGGAGCTATTTCCCTCAGAGCTAGAGAGCAGTCAGCCCCAGACCAAACACCCAACAAAACTCTGGGGAGAGGTCCTGGCAATGGTGAGAGGCACCTCTTGCAGTATTTCCCTGCTGTGCTTCCAGAGATCATAGTCCTTCCTTGCCTCCTGGCACCCTGTGTCCAGCACGAAGCTGTGACAGGATGGCATCCCACCCACAGCAGTGTGTGTGGGGGCATGAACTCCCTGTGTTGGAGACATAAACACATGAAAGAAGGTTGATCTCTTTTGTCAGGACGCTACTGTCAAGCCATAATTCTGCATTTACCAGTTTCCATGGCAACACGTTGGCTCACGGCCTGCCAGTGACAGGCCAAAGACATGTGCATGCTAGAAGTGCTTTCTGCTGGCAAAATAAGCCCAAGGGTAAACATTTTCAAGAAAACTGAGCACCTGCCTCCTTGTCTATTTGAGGCCCCTCAGCAGCAAAGGTGTGAGCCCAAAGTGTCCCCTGCTGATCTGCCCCCAGGATCTATTCCCATCCTTGCTCCTGTTACTTGCTCCATGAGAACATGCCATTAGTGGACGTGTTGCTGGGCTGAGGCTTGACTACAAAGACTAGACTGGAGCAGCTGTCAAGCTGGGATAGCGCTGAAGTGATAACCCTTTGCTGACCGTTTGCCCCTTGTTGAGCAGTCAGCAGCGCAGGAACACTTCTCCACATAGATCTGGGTAGGTCTTTGCATACCTGGTCTGGCATTTTCAGCTTTCAGGCTCTCTTCTCCACTTTGTTTGCTAGGTCTCCATGCTTGAAAACACCTTGAAGTCAGAGTGCTTGCTGGTATTGGACCTGCCTCCTTCTGCTCTTGTCTGTGTGCAACAAACATTAGAAACTGCTTCGTGCACGCAGGCTGAGGATGAAGGGAACCCTCAGGACTGTTTATCTCCATTAAGTAGCTACTGGGGCTGTGTTTAGTGGAGGGACCCAAAACTGGACATGGGATATAGGTGTACATCATTATATCCGACATGTTTTTTCCAATGGGCTTTTGCTGGAGGGAGGGGAAAGATTCTGACTCCTCCTTTCTGAACTGCATGTTCCATTTGTAATTAGTAACAGGCTGGGGCAAGCCTGGGTTGCAAGAGAGGAAAACTCTTTTAGGTAGAAGAAATTATTGGCTGGAATTTTATCTCTGGCTCAGTTTGAATAAAACACAGTTTATGGGGAACCTAGAGAAATTATCCAGAAAGAGTTGTGTGTAGGAGTGGAGGTACAGCACGAGTAGCTCTCTGTCTGAGATGACAGTGATCCCATTTTCTGCATCTGAGATCTGATGGAGGATGCTGGCTCCCAAGAAGATTGGGCTTTGACTCTCTGCCTGTCCTGGCAAATAGTCAAATGCCAGCTGTGGGGAAAGCCAAGGGAGCTTCTGCTTTTGGAGGTGTAGAGAACCTACCCCACTTCAGGCCCTGCTCAGGGCCTATCTCTGAAACCTGTCAGTCTTCAGCTGGAGTCAGAGGGGGTCCAGGTCCTAGCTGTGGCTGTCCTGTCCTTCCAGTCTCTTCCCTTTGTGTGCTCTTTTACCAAGGGAGATTGCTGGGGTGATGAAGCAGGCATATCATTAGATTGGAGAGGGTTGGCAGTTCAGTTTGGGACAGGCTGACCATATGACACCCCTTGGGAGTAGTGTCCTACTTTCAGTATCACCAGGAATCCCTATTGTTAGCCTGTAAGTGGAGCCAAGGGATGCCCTCCTCTCCTGTTTCTGTACAGTAGTCCCTCAGGCGATGCTAGTTGGGGCAGATTCATTGCTGGGGTCTTCCTTGTAGAGCTCCCTGCTGTAGATTATTCCCCACCCACAATGAATGGGGCTGTGGTCTCCCCTGTACAGCTCACTGCTCTGGAATGATGGCAAAAAAAAATAATAATGCCAAAGCAGCAGGGGAAAGAGAGTGCCAATAAAGATAAATGATTTCCTAATTAAGCCTGGAGACAAGGAGGGGCAAAGAGAACTGTTGAAGCCTTGTGGGAGCCAGAGTGAACCCAAGCAGGCTATACCACCACTCTGGCAGGGGTCTTCAGGCTGACATTTTTAAACAAAGGAAAAAGCTCATTTGACAATGGATCTTGCAAGAGCAATACCAGATGCCTTGAAGCTAAGACTCTTCTCAAGCACCGGTGTTGTTATAATCACCAGGGGAGCTTCTGCCTTGCTAACTCTCACGATGTCATTATAAGTCTCCGATATCTGGGGTTTAGTTTTAGCTGCTGAAGGCACTTTGTTGGAGGGGGGTGTGAAGGAGAGCATTTCCTTTGTTTGTCTGTTTGTTGTTTTAAAGGAGATGATGGACATCATCTTGGCCAATGCACCTGGGACTGAACCAGGGAATTTGAGAACTGAAAGGAGAAGCAGTTGGGTCTTGAGCTAGAACAATCCACAGACTTTGCAAGTTGGGGCCCCTAATTGATTCAGGGAATGGGCATTTAATCAAACTTGACTGAGTTATGGTGGCTAACGAGTTATGGTCAGATGCTGGGCTGCTTCAACTGATTTTGTGTGCAAAGTCAGAGGTGGAAGGAACTTTATGTGCCTGAAATCTTGTGGCTTTTTTTTCAGTGATGTTGTCTGCTTAAAATAAAATCTCTCCCTACAGACCTTAGCCCACTGTGATTCAAAATGTCATGGATTAGGTTGAAGCACTCATTGAGACAAGAGCTGAAATCCCATTCATCTAGTTCAAGTTAAAATGCTTTGCCCTGGGGAAGAGGGGTGGGGTGAGGCAGGAGTGCTGAGGCTGCAGGCAGTTCATCTGGGACAGCACATCATATAACTACAGGCATGAATTTACCAGGTCCCCCTTATGCTTCAGGCATCAGGCACTGGTGAGGATCTGTTACTCATACCATTTGCAGAAAAATGACTTAGGAAGAAAAGAATGACGTGCATCTCAAAGGCTCCAAACTCAGAAAGGAGCCCCAAAACTGTAGCTGAATCTCTTGCACAACTCTTTGTACCACCATGCTGATATATTCCACAGGGAAGGGTAGTTCTCTGTCCACCTGAAGGTGCCATCCTTTTCCAGTGACCTCTGTTCCCACAAATGTTTTTTCCTGATTTGAGTTTTTGTAGCCTGGCTCTGCTCATCTCCATTCCTGCGTTCTGCTCAGACAGCTTCTTTTAGTGTGGCATCACCCTTTCCCCCTCTCCTGATTCTTTAAAACTCATTGGCTTTGCTTTAAAGGCCCTCTCAGGCCTTCCTCCCCTGCTTGTAGCAATCGTTAAAGTTTTGATCCTGCCTCTGATTTGCCCAGCTTATCAACTTCCATCTAATGTGAAACTAGAACCTCTGTGCCTGCTCCTCAGCAGCACTGACCCTCTCTTTCCCGCCCTGCTACAGAATGAGCTTGTGGTGTGGCTGCTGAGATAGTGAGACCTGTGCGTGCTGTCCTGGCTGGGTACCTCCTGGAGTGTCTCCTCTCCGTGCTGAGGTCACACACCCTTTGGGACACGGAGGTATCTGTCCCACGTTTGCTCCTGGGAGGTCCCTGGCTCTTGGGAAGCTGCTAAAGTGCTCCTGTGACATAGCACAGTAAGCAGGGAAAGAACTTGTTCTGAGCTGGCCTCTGAGTACTGCTTCAGGGTCTGTATCTTTTCAAATAAATTAAAATCCTGGCACTGGAGTTGGAGGAAACATTTCATGGGATGGATCAATTACCTTGAATTTCAGGACCGGTAATACAAGGGTCTGTGCACTGCCATCAGGTCTGTGCATCAGCCTTAACCCAAAACTCAGTTTTTATGTATTTATTGATTCCACGCACTGCCAGCTGCCACGGGCTTGCCTGACACAAAGAACAGCAGCACACCAGGGGTTGCTTCTCAACAGAGCAGACACAAAGTCCACTCCAGGGACTGGTGTGCGGCTGTGTTGTGCTACCTCTGGTGCCTACACCTCTTCCCGTCACGGGAACAGCCGTGCCAGTCCGGCACTGCAGCCCTGGGCTGCATTTGAGGATGGGGGGAGGTTGCACAAGTGACCCTGCTCTTTGGAGCGTACCTATCGATCTTTTCCATTTTTGTTGACGCTGTGTGACCCAGAAGGGACTCCAGCTCTCACTCTGAGACCAGTGTCAGCTCTGCAGAGTGAGGACTGATCGAGTCTTCCTTTTAAAATCAGCTTGTCCCAAGCCTGGGCACAGAGAGACAACAGCACTGCTGAGCAGAGAAGGGGCAAATCTGCTTTTCAGGTTAGAACAGCACTTTAATGTTGGGGAACAGGGGTAGAAGAGAGTAGGCAGAGGGGGTCAGGGGATGGTTGGTCCTGTCCTGGGCATCTGCAAGGTGGTTAGCTGTCTCCCATGCCTGCTCCTCACACAGTCTGAGCAGGTCAAACACTGAGCAAGGAAGATGATAGTGTGAGAGGAGGAGGAAGGAAGACTGCCCACTGCAGAAGGGATGATGGCCAAGCTGAAAAGTCTGAACCTTCCTGTCCTTACCCCTCTTATTTGATTGTTTTGCTTGAGGGCATTTTTTATCCCTTTCCCATTTGCTGTTTCTGTAGCTAAACCCAAGCTAGCCAGATCATGCCCTAGAGTGCATAGCAGCCAGCCTAAGGCCAGTTGTATTTCTTGAGCACTGCCAGGTGTAGGTGGCTTGCCCAGCTCTCTTGTGCTGCACTGTAACTGAAGGGCAGGGAAGAGATTGGGGCGCGCCAGGGAGAAGATGCTTCTGGCTGCCACTTCTGCCCTCCTGGACAGAGTTGTTTTGCCCACGGCCACCCCCACTCTGCTTTGGATTGCCGTGATCTGTTCTATCTGATTTTATCCCACTGTGTGCCAGGGAAGCTGAATGTTTTCCCCAAGGCCAGGGCACTGAGAGCCCCTTCTCCAGCCAGTTGGGCTGCCTGAAGTTTGATGGCTGCTGGACAACACTTCTTGAAGAATTGGATATTCTGAATCTTCTTGCCAATCGTTAACCTGCTCTCCCAGGGCAAATGCACCACTGTGCAGAGTGCCAGGACAGCACAGAGGCACCAATTAAATATTTGGCAGGAGTGTAAGCTGTACACGCTACAGCAATTGCTGGCCTTTCTGCTCTCTGTGATACTGGTGTGCTTCCTGCCACCATCTCTCTGTGCAAACAGAGGAATGGAGTTAATAGGTAACCACAGCAGTGTATTCACAGTGTCCTTTGCAAGGGTCGTGTTTGGGAATGTCCTTTTCCTAGGATCTCAGGTGTGTTTACTATGTGCAGTGCTCCTCATTGACAATTTAGGGGCCACATATGCTGTAGTCTTCAAATTCTCTTCATCATCTAATTCCTTGACTTCTTTATTACTTATGTGCTAGCTACCCTATTTTTAGAAGACTAATAAAATACAACAGTAGTAATCCTAGAGCTATTTTTGTCCTGAACCATGCAGAAGCAGCTGAAATTGCATAGGGAACACTGAGTCCTCAGTGGAACGTAGGTGTCTTGGAGGCAGCTCATGGCAGCTGCTCTCCTGCTCACGTGCTCTAAGATGAATAGCTTTGTGAGGAGATGACTTGGGAATGTGGTCCCATTTCCACTTGGCAGTAGGTAAGAGGAGAAAAATGATTCAAGCTTGACCAAAGTGCTGCTGGGAACACAACTCCTGTCATGAAAAGTTCCTCCTTGGCTGAGATGAAGTGCTTGTTTCTTTTGCTCTGATTATACTGGAGGCCTCAGGGCCCAGGCTCACATTTAGATGTCTAACTCTGAGATGTCTAAATTACAGCAGATGAGGCCACCCTTCCCGGCCAGAATTTGCCAGGATCTTTGTGTAGGTCCTGGCCAAAGGCTGATCTCCCTGTTTCCCATTGTAGTCTGGAGATTGGCACTGCAGAGGGTGATTTACTCATCACTCCAAACTGCGCTCTTGGGAACTCTTCTTCTGTTGACCAGATAGGTATTTTGAGAGATCTTCTTCTGGCCAGGCTGAAGGTCTCCTTGTGAATCCTATCCCCCAGAGCTTGCAGACAACATATTCCCCATGGCTTATTCCTCCTCTGGCACTACAGGAGATAATTAGCATGTGGCTAAGTCATATGTGCTGAGGGTCAGAAAAGACAATGAGGCAGATTTTCCCCTGGAGTAAAGAAATGTCAACGGAGTTGCACTGCAGTGAAATGATGGCATCTGTCAGTGACCCTGGCCCTTTCACTGAACAAACAGCCCGGGGCAGCGCCTTCCTCAAGGAGGACAGCATCTTCTGGCAGCCAGGCACCCTTGTGAATGCACACGGTAGGGCTTTCCCAGGGGCTGGCATCCCCAGGCAACATGCTACTCTAAAGGGCAGCAGGGGACTTGGTAAGCTCCTGTGCACAACAGAATTCCTCATGTGCTGCTACTTGGTATTTTTGTAATAAATGCATCTCAGCCCCTCAAGTGAACAAAGCACCTGCCCTCAAGGCCAGCAGGAGAAAGAACATGAACTTGAAAAACCAATTTCCTAGGCAGTTTTGAGATATTTCAGTAGCACTTGGAGACAGTAAAATACAGCAGAGGCAGACTGGTCATCTTTGTTGCACGTAGATCAAGCAAGGTCTAGTCTCTTATCCTTCAGAGCAGTTCTCCTAGTGCACAGGCATTACTCACGTGAATGAAAAGGTGTGTGACTTGTGCTCTGAAGCAAGATATCTCTGCCTGTTTCAGTGCTTCCTGCAACAGAGAAAAATCTCTTCACTGTGGCTATGCTCCTCATCTGCACCCTTCATACTTTCCCCCCACATCTGTTCCCTGATGTTATAGAGCGTAGCGTGGAGACAATGTGTAGCTTCACCAGTGGTCTGGTGTATGAGAAACAGAAACAACTCTTGATTTTTTTAAAGGGATCTTATGATCCAGAAGAATTTCCACAAACTGCAATGAAAAATAAAAACAAGCTCTTTTGACAGTATAACAGTTTTGTGCATTAAACCAAAATAATCCTGTTTTGGTTTCAGCTTGATGCCAATATGCTATAAATGCCAACATTGCTTTTTATTCTGCTCACATTCCTCTTCAGTTCCAGGTAAAAGATAAAAATGTCTCTTAGCCTGTTCTTGGAGGTGAATCTGTGAAGTGTGCCCCCTTTCATTAGCCTTTTGTGTCACTAATAACTTAGTAATTTGTATCTTTGAGACTTAAACCCCTTTATCTGTAAAAGATCACGTACATAGGTGATATTCTAATGCTGTAGTGGATTTTTCCAGTTACTACACACAGTGAAACGTGCTTTGCATATGAGATTGCAATGCAGCTAATTATCATTATAATATCTGTCCTCTGGCAGCTGAAGGCAGCGTTTGTTACTGCTTTCAGCTCTGCACTGGCAGATAGCCTCAGCATGCTGGTGTGCAAGCGTGGTATTTTCTATGGGACTTTGAGTTAAAGCCTCACTCTTCCAAGCTGCTTTCAACACGTGCTGCCTGCCTTTCCACTCTGTGTTGCAGCAATAGCTACAAGCCTGTCCTAGGGGCAGTTTATAAAACACATGGTGTATTCTGTCAATGAGAGTTGAAAGAAAGTAATAGCTGGGTTGTGCTGGGGGCAGTCTTGCTGAAGTTGTGCTCAGTAGTACCAATAGACCACATCATCCTTTTGCCAAGCATTCCTACACCTGCCTCTGTGGAAGGAGTGAGAAACATGGTGCTGGGCTGGATACTGCAGCCCAACAGAGCCAACCTCCTTCATCAGGCACCCATCAGACCCTCCCAGACAAAGATACAGACCCCAGCTGCCACCAGTTACCAACAGGCCCGTAAATGTTTTGCTGTCTCTTGGGTGTTGCTTGACTCCTAAGGCACCACAGCAGTGAAGACCTTGATGCCCAGGACTGTCACAAGTTGCTCTAAGAGCCTAAAGTAAAGTGAGAGACGCATGCAGCACTGGGAATCAAGGCAGTTTTGCACCACTCTGAGTCAGCCTGCTTCTTGAGGCACCCATGTAAGAACATGTGGCCCTAATAACTGGCTTTACACAGTGGGTTAGGGGAGACCTGGGATTAGAGAGATTCAAGAGATCTTTGCATACTGTCAACATTCATTTAAAAATTGCTCAGCATGGGGCCTGAACTCGTGCAATTGAACGCTTGACCGCATCCTGTAAAAGAGGGTAGTGCCTGCATCCTGGGGGATGTACCAAGTTGTCTCCAAGTGCTTTTAATTTACTAATATAACTAGTGAGATGTTCACGCTGTGTCCTTGTGCTGTGCCTCCCAGTAGAATAGCATGTCAGGGTGTTAAAAAATGCCAGTGTGCTTCTGCGAGTGACTTCCTATGGACGATGATTTGCGCAGCCCAAAGAAAAGTCCTTCTCAGATGACACATGTAACATTGCAAATATGTCCAAAGCTAGTGAATATTTTCCACATAAAAGGAAATTTATTTGCCTTCGGCAACATAGGCCACTGGGACCTCTTTCTAAAGCTGGCAGTGTTACCAAGTCTAAATAAAGTGACTGTATGACGCAGACCTGAGATAAAAGCTTGGGGTAGAAAGCAGAGGGATGTTCTCATGAGAAGAGTACATGGTGGTTTTTGATAAGATGGCTAAAATGGAAGGAAATGTAATAAAACAAAGGACCTAGTGTGGGAGTCCTGTTGTGGTCTCATGAGTGGTTTTCATTGTGTGTTGAAGGCTCCTGTACATCTGTGTTAAACTAGACAACAAAAGGTTAGTCAGAGAGATATCCCAGAGAATGAGACATCAGGTACAGCCAGTGGGAAAGGCAATGCTCATCTTCCCTGGAGTGCCTCAGCTATGTGCTGCAGAGCTGCTCCCTCTCCCATGAAGAGCGGGTCATTAGTGATGCAGGCAATCATCGTGCACATCATCTTCTGCTCTTCCTAGGGACCCTGGCCGGTGATGGTGTGCGATACATTTGTAGTACGCTGGAGTGTGTGTTTTGGGGGGAGGCAAAGTGCTTGCCCTGTTTGTTAGTCCAGATCAAGCTACAAGCTGTCTAGGTCAAACCATAGGGCTTTCATTATCAGGCTGCAAGGGGGTGAGTCCCCCTGGCCCCTTGGGTTTTTGAGTGTGTGGCACTGCTGAATGCAGCTGGTGAAGCACCAGATCGCTCAGCTGCCTTGCTGAGGAAGGTGCAGAACACACACATCCACATCTCCACCTCACAGGCAAATCCCGCTCTCCATCAGTAAAGTAAAAACCACTCCAGTGCAGAAAGTCCGTGTGCTGGGATGCTGGGAATTTTGGGCTCAGCCCCTCACAAAGCTTCCTGTGTGAATGAGAGCAGGTGTCAAACCAAACCATGGCAACACACCAAGAGCAGCGAGTTCAGAGAGAGATGTTCATTTAGGAGGTCATGGTGGTTTTCATTCCTGGGAATAGTGTCATTTGAATTCCGACCAAGCTTGAGTGCATGTTCAGCTTGTGAGGGCAGGCAGCCCATCCTCTCAAGAAGGGGTGACATACCAGGCAGTGTACCAGAGCCAGGAATGATTATCAATTCACAAGGATGGTCAGCAACTGAGTAAGAAATGTCTGCTGTACTTTTCAACAGAAAGATTTCCAGACTGCAGTTCAACAAGGTGAAGCTGGAAGATGCTGGGGAGTACATCTGCGAAGCGGAGAACGTTTTAGGGAAGGACGTCTCAAAAGGCAGCCTGAATGTGAAAAGTGGTAAGTGGAGAAGCCAGCAAATGTCTTGAGCTGTCTGCCATTCCAGCAGAAAGTGGGGCGTTCTGCTCATGATCTGTCTTGTTTTTTGTTTCATGCTTTCAAGATATTGAGTTAAACAATCTTGGGAGATAAGAAAAATGCAGCTTAGCATAAATGTTTATCTTTGTTATCTATCACTGGCAATGTGGTTAATTTACATTTTAAATAAACTTACGGTCTATGTATTTTCTAAAAAGGGGTAAGGAGGAAAGAAATTTGGTGGGCTTGATGTTTTCTTTTTAATAAAGAATTTCTGAGAAGCAAAACTCACCAGAATACAAGTAATTAAACCATAGCTTTGTGACGAGTGAAGTTGCTTCTGGTTTTCATCCTAGAATGTGTGCTCCATCTCTTATTGCTCAGCGGATGGAGTCTGAGGTTAGGTGGTTTTATTATTATCTTGGTCACAATAATTATATTGCTTAACATGATGGTTTGGATGCACCCTCCAGCTCAGAAAGTCCCTACATTGGTTTCCAGAAGCCAGGAGGGTGTAACTAGGGGAGGCATGACTCTGTGCAAGCTTTTTCCTAAGCCATTCACAATGGGCGCTGTGCTCTGTAGCCCTTTGGTGTGAGCCAGTTTCTCTGTCGTGCTAGTATTACCATTAGTCAAATATGAAGGAAGGTAGCTTTCTCCTGCTGCTTCCTGGCATTATTTTCTCTATTAACCTCTGCCTTGGCAACGTTTGCAGTCCTCAGTCTTTCGTTCTGTGAAGCTGCAGTACCGTGTGGCCTCCCCCTGGCTGTAAATACCCAGTGCTTGCAAAGTCTGGAGGAAGGCCATCCATGCTCAAACCTCTATGCCCTCATGATTCACGTCTATGACGTTAGCCCTGCTGCTCTGTTATGTTTCTTGCTGATTCCAGTAGGAAAGGTGTTCAGAGTAAGCTAACCAAGGCAGTGCTACTCCTTTCATTCGCTGTCCCATCACAATGTAAACTGTTCCTGTTTTGACTGGGAGCTTCATGTGCAGCCCCCTCCCCCCCTTAAACCCTTCATGTGCAACATGCATGGGCAGCATGTATCTACCATCAGAGCCCTGTCTGCCTCCTCTGCTTGCCCTTCGCAGTCACTAGCAGTCCCCTTTCACACGAGGAAGAGCCAACTGAGCAGTGCCTGCTGCAAGGCTCTGATCCTGCACACTGCTACGGCACCAGGAGAATGCACATCAACCCACTACAACTTCCAGCTGCCCCTCGCCTCACACAGGGGTGATATTTGTCAGGGTTGCACTCTCCATCACAGGAAGGTGTGCTGGCTGGCAAGGACATGTCGTTGCTCTCATTCAGGTTACAAGGGTGTATGAGGACATGCCTGAGTTGCCCAGAAATAAGTTGAGACCTGAAAAGCAATCAAAGAGACCCAAAGATCTGGCCTGTATCTCATCCTAGTGGAGGCTACAAGGTGCTTCAGACTCTATAGATCGCCTCTGTCCCCTGCTGTGGCCGTGTTTAATCCATTTTCTAAGTTGCCTCACACATCTGCCATTGGCTGGCCCCGCTCAGCTGCAGGCACGGCTTGCTGCTGGTATTTGCAGGTCAGCTGGCAGGACAGCAGTTGAATGCTAGCTGTAGTCCCTTGCGAAGCTAAAGAAGATGATGATGGTCACTGTAGGCTTTTGCAGCTCTGCCACTTTGCACTCTTTTTTTCACTTTCTCCTGGAGCTACTCAGAGCCAAGCAGCCTTCGTCTGTGCACAGACACTTGCTATCCTGGAGTCTTCCTTTTTGCTTACTGATGGGCCTTCCTGGGACCTTGACAAGCTTCCTCATTTCTGCAATTCCCTTCTGTGATATCCTTCAGTAGAAAACTCCTCAGGACATCTGCTTGCTTCTGAATCCATGTATGTCCTGTCTTCTGTCCCTGTCTCTATCCTTCTGTAGGCTTCTTACCACTGATCCTGCTGTATCTAACCCTCAGCCCAGTGCTCTGTGAAGTTCTCATCGTTTATAACAATTGATCAGAGCAGACAAGTGAGCTCCCTTTGGAGCCTTCCCGTCTTCCCCAGAATCTCACTCCAGCTATTGCTGTTTCTGTGTGTTCTGCTGCTTTATAACCTGCCTCTTCACTGCCCCCCTGTCCCTGGGGACCTGGTACATCTCTCTGTCCCAGGCAGACTGATGCTCTGGGACTGCACTTTCTGACCTGATACTTAGCAGTATTGTAAGAGGTCCTGTCATGTTGCTGTGATACAGGCAGGTGAATCCAGGACTTGGAAATAGTCCTGAGCTAACGTTTCATGTTGTGATACAAAGGCATGAGTTTGGGGATGTCTCTGGGCACCCCTGTAAAGAAGTGTCATAGCAGGAGGTGGCCTGAGGCTTAAGATGAACATTGTGGAGGAGCAAGGTATCCTCAACCCAACAGGCCATTCCCCTCCTGGGATGCAGAAGCTCCTGAGCCCACTTGAGTTCTGTCTGACAGAGAAGGAGCTCACACATGAGACCCTCAGGCCCATGGATGTGAAGGTCTGAGAGTCAGTTTCTGATGGTAAAAATTTCTCAGCCTGATGAAGCAGCGTTGCTGTTGCAAAGTACTCTTTGCTCTGTTGCACTCCCACTTTTTGGTTTATACCAGTTTTAAAAGGAGCACCTTTTCAGCCATGCAGATCTGTTGTAAATCACAGAAAACATCACATTGAAGAGGCGCTTTCTTTAAAGAGAGACTGGCTGCAGTGCAGTGACCCCTTGTCACTTAGAAAATGCACATCAGCCAAACCCATCACCTCGTGTCTCCTCTGCAATTCTGGTATTTCCACAAAATGCCTGGCTCAGAAAGAAATGCTTTTGCTTTGAAAAGCTTTGGGAGGGTGTCAGTTTCTGAGGAAATGCTTCTGGGCTTAGCCAAAACATATTGTGCTTTGGTGCTATTTTCAGATTTTTATGACTTTGTGGTAAATTAGGTACTTTCTTGGAAAAATGTCCCATTTCCCAGTTCTTTTATTGAGCAGTCTAATATTGGTGTCACATGGGCATGAGGGCACAGACGAGTTATGATTGTTTCAGACTCTTTTTTTCCTCAGAAAATTTCTAGACACCTCCTTAACTGACACCTCCCCACCCTTTTTTGCTAAACTTTGCAGGAAAAAAAACAAACTTCTGTAAAAAATTCTTCCTGCTTTTAGCTTTTCATGGTGGTCTCACTGCCAGGTGACAGGGTGCTTCACATGCAACACAAGCTCTTGGTGCTTTCTTCTTTGTGCATCTAGAGGATAGTGAGGGGCTTTGATCCAGCAGGGGCTGTTCCTGCCAGCAGGCTTGAGGAGAGCTGGTGACTATGGACATTGGACTTTCCCAGTATCCTCATTTATAAAGAGTAAATGGCTACATGGGCTTGGGTCCCATATTGCCTTGGGCCATGGCCTTCATCTGCCTCACGTTCCTCCGTCTCTTGTACGAGCATTACTTTGTGCTGCAGAACTGCACATATGTGTGGGATGGAGGCTCTAAGATATCTCTTCTCAAACTCCACATTTTTCTCACTGTCATGTTCTGTGATCCTGTCTTTGTGCTCTCCTGGCCATCAGGGCTAAGAAAACCTCCTGCCGTTTCACTCCTCACCTACTGGGTGAATCCTGAGCCATTTCTGCCTTTATTTTTTTAATCACGACAGAGATCCTAATGGCATGAGGCCCTTTACACAGGGGGCACCAGTGTGCCCTGTGCCATCCCCCGCAGGGGCACCCATTTATCTGCCCCTGTTTCCCAGTTATCCATCTGAGCGTACTCTAACCAGCACTAACACATTGACAGCCACCCCAGCCTGTGCCACCCAGCAGCACCTGCTCTTGTCCTCCTCCCTGCAGTAGCTAAGCCCACTCTTCTCTGCTCAAAATAGATGTTTTGTTCACTACTTTCTTACCTTAATTTCCCCAGGAACAACGAAAGCACCACAAGTCTTTCCAGCCTCAGAAACTAAAATAGTTGTTATGGAAGAAGAGTGTAAGTACCTCTCCCCCTGCTCCCCCCCCTTTCCCATATAGCTTCTTCCCCCTTATTTGTTTTATTTTTATGAGAGATTTTGCATAAATGCTTTATTGCCTCCTGGAATCTTCTTTAATCTCTACTTCTCTTTGATTTCTTCCAAAGCCACTCATCTTTCCCTAGATCTTTCAGAAAATATGATTTGTGTTGCTGGTGTCTATCTTAGAGAGGGAGCAGTTGAAAACTATTGCAATGATAACTTGAAGACCATGCTACTTAAAATTGCAACTAGATTTTAAGCATCCCCAGCTCTTCCAATGGATGAGTTAATTGATACTTGTAAGATGTGCTCATTACAGTCTTTCATTTAGTGAGGTTTTTGTTGGTTTGGGTTTGGGTTTCTTTTTGAGGATAGGTAAGAAAACCAAAAGAAACTATAGAAAATACAAGAAAGAAGACATGTCTTCTAAGAAGATTGCAGAAAATATGTCTGTGGCTTGACATCCCATTTTTCCCCGAGTCCCCAAAAAGCAGGAACAGATTTCCCAAAAAGTTTCATTTCATTTAATGTGGTGGAAGTGCTTTTTAGCATTCCCTCCTAATTCAGTTGTCCCAAATGCAGTAGAAAACAGGCTTACAAAAATAAAAATCAAAGCATGTGTAGGAGTGTAGATCCAGAAGCCGGGTGCCAGGCTGTTGGTTCAGCTGGTTCTGGCGGAGGGCATTATTTCTGTGACAAAGAGTCTGTCACTGCTGGGGACCCTCAGCCACCCAGACAGTGTCAGCACACTGGATATCCCACCAGGACCCCGTCAAACTGAGCAGGCACCCGCAGAGCTGAGGGCCAGGCAGTTATTTCTAGATGTGTGCTGTATTTCCATCCAGCTGCTTATGCCCAGAACTGGCAGCGCAGCTGGCTCTGCCTCTCTGTTGACAGTTCCACTTTGCAGATTTCATGGGGATGTTTCCTCCTCAAAAAGCTCAATCTTTGATGATTTTAAAGGAAATCTGATTGCAGCCACAGCAGGGACTGGCCAGGTATCATTTAAAAGCTTTTCTGATTAGGAAACTGCTCTTCAAATTTGTCCTTGTGTTGTGCTTAGCCTTCCACTGCACTGGGGACATCAAGCTCAGATGCAGCACCATTAGTGCAATGACCATACCATCCTTATCCAGGATTTTTCCTTTGTGTTCACCAGCTGTGTTCCATGCTACCTATTTGTATCATATTAGATAAATGCTGTTTTCACTAAAAGACAAATTGCAACAACAGAAAGGAAAAATGGCATATATCACAGAGAGCCCTGATTTTTATGGTTACTGATGTTCCATCATCAAATTGCACATGTCTATAACACATGGGGAGGTAATGAAGATGTTGAGAGGTGATCATCTGGGTAGCTGACAAGTATTTCATTCTTGTAAAATTTTTGCATTTATTTTAAATATCTGTATTCAAAAGCTTGTCTGGCACCTGTAGGTTGTCCCATCTCTTCTTGTTTCACTGAAAAGTTGTATATGATCCACTGGATTTTAAATATCATGTTGAGAAAGCACCGTGCAATCTGGGTGGTAGCTGCAGTTCCCTGGGAAAGGAGAAAATGGCTCACAAAGGCAGCTTGGCGACAGCACTTGGGCACTTGTGTTTGGCTCGTGGTGTGAGGCAGGCATCTTACCAGGTATGCTGGGCAAGGGTGTTAGACCTGACACCTTGAGAAGCTCACTGTGTTCTCCCCAAGGCCCAGACAGTCCCTATGGGCAAAGGGGTAAAAGCCCATCCCTCCCCATTGTCTCATTTATCTCACCCCCTGTAGCCCTGTTGCTACTGGTGTTAACATTTTTATCTAGTGTTTTTCCTGAAGGTTTCAGTTCCTTCCTGGATGGTCTGTCCTTCCTTTCTAGCCCTGCCTTGGGAAGATGAATGATATGTTACTTATTTCCCCCTTGGAGTACTGTAAAGCCTTTCTTACCACCTCTGATTGTACCTACTAACAAATCCTGCCTCATTCTGAGTCACTCCTGCCTTCCTGCTCCTCTTCTCCAGTGGCAAAGATCTCTGGGCACTGCTGCATCCATGACACAAGACAGGTTTACACACCCAGAAAGGACTCACAATGCAGCCCAAGTCTCTGAGGTGTCCTGTCTCCATTTTTGGGTAACTCTTTTCTGTGGAAGCATATTTTTTGTCTAGATGCTTTCCATCTCAGCTCCATGCCTAGCTGGCCTCTGACATGAGGCTGCAGAGTGCAAGGAGGCAGTAACCCAATGATCTCACGGTGTTTCTGGTGTAAAGACAACCCCAATACCAATCTGGATCTGAGACCAAAGCCAGCACACCTGAGGCATCTGGGATCTTACGGTGCTGTGTTTTGAGACCTGTCTGGTTTCAAATCTGCCTTGCATCCTTGTCCAGCCTGTGGATGCAACCATATACTTGAGGTGAGTGCTGGGACCTGCTAGACAGAGAGGTGGGTTTCCTGATGTCCCCACTGCAGGGAATGTGCATGGCATGTGATCAGGTTCATTCGGTGGTGTGGACACCTTCAGATGAGCTAAGGCCATTTAGCATGTGAAACAAGCTGGACCATGGAGTGTGGTGAGTGCTAGCCTGGTCACATGGGTGTAGTGTTGATCTTAACACCAGTTTTGGTCCACATGGTCAAGCTAGACTCTGAAGGCCAGATTCAGAAAGGAAATCTAGTGTCCATTAAAATTTTCCCATGATGCTGTGTATTTTGACATGGCACCACAGTCTTACACCTTCCTCTGAGTAAAGACCTTTTATTAGAGCATTTTCAGACTAGACCAGCCCTTGAGATGTTTTCTGGGACTCAAAAGAGAGGACATGCCTGTTGCTGTTACCAAGAAGTCTCCCTGTTGAGCCCAGTAAGCATGAGATAGTTGCAGTAGCTTCATAAATAGTAAAAAAATGTTAAACAAGACACATTTTATTAGTCACAGACTAAGGTTGTGCAGTTGGGTGGTCACAGTGGCTCAGCTCACAGGCAGGAACTTGCAAGGATGGGGTAACTTGAGCATGTGCCCTGATACAGAGAGAAGGATCCTTTACGCTCATTTCAACATCCAGAGAGCTCCAAATGGTAACGTGATCCTGTCACCGTGCAGCTTGGAGCAGCCGAACAAGGTTTGGGAGTCTGTGGCTACAGACTTGCTTGGTAAATAGAATAGGAATCTGTGGCAAAGTTTAGAAACATTTTGATGGGGGCAAAAGCAGAAGAAGGTTCCAAGCAATTTGTAGAGCATTCTGAGATGGAAGGCTTATGCAGGAGAAAGAAACTAAAACCTTCATTTAAAAGATTTTAAAGATTTTTAAAAGATTAATTTAAAATCTTTCATTTTGAAAAGGTAAAGTAATGTTTGAAATCTCTGAAATTGTCAGGTGATCCCCATTGCTTATTTTCTGCTGTTGAGTTCCCCTCTAGTTTATTTTCTTAACTTCAGCAAAAAGGTAAAGTCTTGAGGGTAAAAAATGAACACAGGCTGGGTGCAGGGAGGGTGGTTTGGATATCATCAGGATACGAAAGGGTCCATCAGTGATGGGCAGATGCTCTAAAGCACCATGTGTGTCATTGCAGCTGTTCATAGGTCTGGATGTCTGGGTCACCATCCAGCTAATCTGCTTGAGTGCCTTTGCTGTACCATCCTACACAGGCTGGCAGCGCTGCCTGGGCTGCCTAATGCCCCTCTCTGGGTGCTCTGCAGCAGAGAGAGGTTTGGGATAAGGTGAGAACATGAAAGGAAGAGCCAAAGAGGCAGTGCTAAGTTGTGCTGGGAACATGAGGACTGGGGGATAATGTGTGGCACCTGAAGGAAATCTGGGCTCTCTGGATTGATTGTGGGCATCTTTATTTCAACTGCAGGGGATCACCAGCCATCCCTGATGTCCCTCTAGAGATTCCTGTGGGTGGGTAGGTGAAACAGCCCTTCTTTCTCCAGTTTCTCTACACGTCAGTTTGGGTCGACAGATTTCATAACTGTCATCTTGGTGATGTCATTGGAATGAGTTTATAGACTCGCTGGTTTAGTCTCATTCAAGCTCTCCCTCTCCCATTTAATACCATCCCCAATGCTTAGCATGGCTGGGTGTTGGAAGTGTTTTCCTTACTTTCAGTCTCCCAGGTGAGATAGGCCTGCTGAACTTGCATTATTGCAAGGGCTCAGTGATGTCTTTGCTGTGATGTGGTTTGTAAGTCATTTGCTTGTAATCACATCTAGCTGAATCAAAGCCGCAGCATATACCACAGTAAGATGTGCCATGTAATAAAATTTCTGCCAGTTCCTCCAAAGCCTGTGTCTCGAGTTCTGGGTCACCATGGCAGACCTGCACATTAAGTGACTGGTCAATCTCTGCTCACTCCAGTCTGAAGTCACTGTGCTCTCCTGGAACCAGCAATGCTACAGACGTGAGCATGGTGCTGATGATTTGAAGCTGAAGGGTGTCCAGCCAGCCCAGAGCACAGGTAGAACAGACAGAAATCAGTCCACCAAGGGCTGTGCAAACAGACCAGTTTTCAATATTATGCTAAAAATAAGTCCTGGTGTAGCCTTTGCTGCGATAATTTAAAACCTGCAGCCGGAGGTGTGGTTGATAATTGAGTGGAGCCTGCATGCACACAGGCATGGGACCTTGAGGTGTACGTGTTGGAGATCTCACCGTCAGCCTGCAGAGAGAGCTGTGTTGTGCCTGTTTGCTGTCAGGTCCTGGTCATTGCTTATTTTGCACACTGTATTTTTTAAGTAGCTCTCATCTGCTACTCTAGGTGCGATGGAAAGATGGGTCATTGTGACTCTAAAGGCCAAGATAAGCAGTATGGAGTGAAGCAGAGGGTGGGAGATGATGTCCTCTGGAAGAACCGAGGCTGTAAGCCCAGCAGATCAGGAGGCAGTGCACCATGAGATCTTCTCTGTCTGACTCCATTGTGTGATCCTGGCATGTTGCTTCAGTTCTTGGGCTTCAGCTGGCCTGCCTGCAGAGCATTCATGCTGGCACTGGCCCTGCAAAAGGCTTTTTAGGTTGTTGAACAAATCCCCTCATTGAAGTATCATGTTGCTGCTATTACAATTGATGATGGGGATTTGGGAAAATGAAATGCTGCAGCACTTCCACGTGCATTCTGGGATCCTTGTGGTAGAGAAAAGCATAGGAAGGGCTCCTTCATAAAGCAGGAGAGATCAGACTGGAGGGGCAACTCGAAGCTTTATAATAACACAGGACTTGGTGCCTGCAGTTAACAACCTGTCCTATGGGAACAGGCAGCCCCTTGGTGCTGCACCTGAAGAGTGCAGATGGGAGATGTGGGAAGTGCTGCCTGTGTTGTTTTGATCAGCGCTATCTGATGCTCTTAGATGAGTGTCCTGCAGTCCGGCTTTTATATTTTGGGATGAACTTCTAGTCTACATCTATTGATCCTCATGATCCCCTCAGGAACTGGGAACATAACTGCAGCAGGATCTATTACAGTAAAGTGCAGGGGTAAATATTGGGTCATTTCCACACATGGAAGCAGAATTTTTATGAGCTTCAGAGTCCCCAGTCTGTTGGCAGGTGAGCCCCAGTCTCCACATGCCCTTCTGATTTTATGTACAGATAGCAGCAGTGAGCACCCAGCCTCTGTCCAGATTTATTAAGAGAGTGTCTTACCAGACGTACAGAAATCTGCCACAGAAAGAATGGTCAGGATCAACAGCCCCTCAGTGTATTAATCAGTGTAAATCATGGATTTAGTGTGGCTCGCGCCAGGATTACGGCACTATAGCTATGGAATAGCTTGGCCAGACACCTCATCCGTGTCCTTCTGACAAGCAGTTGGATGAACTCGGTTGAGAGGAACCTCAGCAATGCTGTGTTTTATCAGTAAGTACATGAGGCATATACAGAGCAGGCAATTTGTATACACTCTCCAACCAGCTGAGTTCATCTGTCTAACTGAAATGTCTAAATATTGAGAGAATGAAGTGTCTGTACTCTATGAACCCCCCAGTCAATGTTATTTATAAAAAAAAGAGGCAAAAAGAGCAGTGAAACTATCACTGTCTCCCTGCTCTCCTCGACAGTAGCTGTAGTTTGTGAAAAATTAACTATAATTTATAGTCCAAGCTGCATTAATTAACTCTTTGCAGGGGGAGTGTTTCACCAGATTTCTGAGAAGAGGCTGGTGAGCTGTCTGCAAAGGTTAAATGACGTGCGTGGTAGGAATTGTGTAAGAATCCCTGCACAATCATTAATGGCCTTTCTGCGTAGATGGATTGTGTGAAGGGAAGTCCACATGGCAGTGTCAGTGCCCTTGGCTCTCCTCCCTGTTGCCCTGTCATTGATGTTAGGCCCACACAAACTAAGCTTTCAGTGGAACACAGATGCTCTGAATGACCGCAGTGCTCTGAATCTCTTGCGTTTACGCTGCCTTGTCCCACTGACTGGGACACAACAATAAAATGTGGCTTCAGATAGTTCACAGCCACCTCCATGGAGAGGCAGCTCTCTTTTCCCTGTCCTCACCACCTTATTCCCTTCTGCTTTGTTCTCAGCCCTGGGACTGAGACCAGCTGGAGATCTGACCTGCTGAGGGGTGAGCTGCTCCAGGCTTTCTTCCACCTTGCATGAGATTTGTGACCAGTTTGCCTGTGTGTCTGCAGGTGCCCCTATGTCAGGGGCAACTTACTTATTCTGACAGGTCTAATTTCACCTTTTCTTTTCTACAGATTGCCCCATGCAAGCTCCCTGTTTTCCTGCTCATAATTTGTTGAGGTACTTGGGGAGGCAGTTGGTACATGACTGATGTTACTGCACAAACCTCCTCACCATCTCCCACTGCCCTCTCGTGAGTCCCTTTCCACCTAGATTGCAGCTAGCATCCAAAACTGCTCCCTTGCTTGTTCAGATCTCCATTTATCTCAGTAATTTTGAAACTTTCCAAGTCATCTGGGATAGATGGAGTTGTGTTGGAGGATAAATGAAGAACTTATGCCAGGTGCCCACCAAGACACTCTATCACTGCCCCCCACCTCCTCCTCTCAGCTGGACCAGGAGGAAGAAAATGAGATTAAACTCATGGGTCAAGACAAAGACAGTTTAATGAAAAGCAAAGCAAGGCTGTGCACAGAAGCAAAAGAAAACAAAAATTTATTCTCTACTTCCCATCAGCAGGCAATGTCTGGCCCCTTTCTGGGAAGCAGGGCTCCAAATGGGTACCGGTTGCTCTGGAGGACAAGCTGATGCCCTCCTCCTCCTTTTTCTAGCTTTTATTGTTGAGCTGATGTCATATGATATGGAATATCCCTTTGGTCAGTTTGGGCCAGCTGTCCCAGTTCTGTTGCCTCACAAGATCTTGTCCACTCCACCCCTCTGCAGGGGGAATGTTGGGAAAACCTCCTTGTTGCTGTGTGAGGCCAGCTCAGCAGTCACTACAACACAGGGGTGTTATCAGCACCTTTCCAGCTCTCAGGGTGCATAAATATCGTGTGTGCAGGATGGTCTTGCCATCTCCAAAGGGAAAAACAACCAGAGATGGCACAAAAGAGGACTGCAGCCAAGTCAACCTTTGTATAAGAAGCTGCTAAAGAGGCCGTTGCTTTCCAGCTGGGGTAGGAGATGCTGGCTGTGCCTGTAAAGCTGCAGGTAGCACAGGGAAAATGCCTGGGGGTGATCACTATTTTTCCCAACACAAGACTCAGGAAGGGGCAGGTTTAAAAGACTTAAATGGATCTTTGCACACTGTGTACATAACACTGGAGCTCTTGTCACAAATATTGTGGATGCTACAAGACTGGATTTGTTCAAACAGCAACTAGACACGTTCCTGTCCAGCTTCTAGCAGAGAAATCTATCAAAGGCTGTTAAATGTAAAGACACTGTGGCTGACTTAGGTTGTCTCTGAGCTGCTCATCCTAGATGGCAAGAAGAAAAATATTGTTGCAAGGTCATGCTGGTCTTCTCCGTATAGCATTGCCTATTGGCCACTGTCAGAGCTAAGAGAGGGCTTTGGTTTGACCAGTACTGCTCAGTTTACAGTCTTACAATGGCCTCTATTGCATGACGTGCTCTTCCCAACAGGGAACTGGGCCAACTGTCTCTTTCTGTAGAATTTGCTACGTCTCTGCTGCTGACAAATGTACCATAGTAAGATGATTCTGTGATTCTGTTTCAAAACACTTCGTGCTTCTTTGGGAGAAAAGTCACAGTATTTGCAGAAAACAGGATTTAAAAGATAATGATGTTAACAAGATGCTTCTCGAACTGGTCAAGCATGTATTATTCTGACAGGCGTAGCTCTGTTGACAGCTCTCTTTCTAGAAGGTCACAACATTCATGTCCCAAGCCTCATTCATGTCAGTCTCTTTTTTTGTTTGTTTAAAAGGAACAAATTTGCTTATATGGGATGAAAATTCCATGCAAGCTCTAGCTGGTCATCACTGTAATCCCCTCTGGTATCACAGCAGTGCATCTTCCAGTCTACCTTTTCTGGTGGAAAGGGTATCCAAGGTATTTTTTATCCAAGGTGTTTTCTCTGGGGAGGTTCCTGGACCCTGTTTTTATTTGTCCCTCTCTGCTCCTCTGTACTGTGGGAAGGCTCTCTCCAGAACCCTTTTCTGTAGGATTTATAAGGCGAGACTTTGACAGATGGATCATTTTGCTTGCTGGCAATTGGTACATTTGATGGGTGCAGGGGTGATGGCTTCCTGAGGGCTGAGATTGTTCTTCATCCCTGTGCCTTTCAGTTTCACCAGTGCTTTGGTTGGTGAAGTTGCAGTGCTCCCTGATCTGATGGCACACATGCAGCTTTAATAGAGACCTTGCTGTTGTGCAGTTTTAAGGTACTTCAGGAAAAGCCTGCAAGCTCTCCAAACCAAAAGCCTCACTGCGAGTGGCTTTTAGCAGCTCCCATGCTGTGTGCTGGCCAGGGAGCACTTGGGGCCTGTTTGAGACAGTGTCTGTCTTCTCTGAACTTGCTGCCCTGCAATTTTCACACCTCCCTGACAGGCCTTTTCTGGCTCTGCCAGTGTTTCTGCCTCCACAAGACTGGCCCAGCCAGCCCAAGAGAGCTGCAGAGCAAAGCAGGCAGTTCCTACTAGCCCAGTACGACCTGCACCTTCCTGTGCACAAATGCAGTGAAGCCCATGCACAGCTTGGTCTGACTGTGGTTTGGGACACAGCTACATGCTGCCAGGCTAGGTTTTCTTTTCACGCTCATTTTCAAGGTGGAATTTGGTGTTGAGGCTTGGTTTAAGTGGCTGGATCAAGCAATAGCTAAAGGGCAGGCCTTGCAAAGAAAGTCCAGGTGCTATCCTACACAGTTAGAGCTCCTTTGTCCTGAACCTGCAGCTCTCCACTGAAGAAAAGTGCTGCTATCTCCTAAGGTACAAATTACACAGATTTGTTGCAAAGCCGTTATGATGACTCTGGCTTTTAGTTCCCATTAATCTTAACTGGAGAACACTGAATTTCCCTGCAGAACTTTGGGAGTTTTAATATTTGAGGGTTTTCTACAAGGACTTCTTTGGCAGCTTGCTCAAATCATCATCTGTTCTAAAGCCCAGAATACACTCTGCTATACACCCAGTACTCTGCTCTGCCCATTTGACTCCCAGCTGGCTGGCTTTACTGTGCCCTAGGAGGTCAGCAGCTATTTGCTGTCCCAGGGCCATGTGCATTTTCAGCCTTGCTGAAGTATTTGCCTTGTCTGGTTTGCAGAGCACTTTGGGACAACGTGCTCTGCCTTGGATAGCTGTGAAAAGACAACCCCAGAGGCAATGGTTATCCAAGGCAAAGCATAGAAATAGCTGTGCTTGGTGCACAACGCTGGCTCTGGCAGACAGTGGAAGGCGTTGGCTTCCCTACGGGAAGAGAAGACAATGGGGTTGGACAATGCATTCGTTCATGCAAAATTAAGAGTAGGCTTAGCTCTGCCCTGAGCTGTGCACAGGTAACAGCATGGGCTACTCCTGCTGAGCACAGCCTGGTGAGCAAAGTCCTCATTCCAAGAAGCACAGACCCTGAGATAATCCTGAAAGCAAGAGATCCAGAACGAGCTTGTTTGGTTGCTCGTGTGCCAAGCATCACCCAAATGTGTCAGGCTTTACAAGATGCTGGGAGACCTCTACCAGTGAAAGCCTGGACATGTCAGCAGGTGCTGGGCTGGAGCTGGAGCGTGAGAACAGAGACCTTGGCTGTAGCAGTGTGGGCTGCAGCCAGGCAGGCACCCACGGCAGCCTCTGAGCCTGCTGTGGAGGTGGGATAGGCACAAGGGCTGCCCGAGGTGTGGGGAGCAGCCCCAGCTCCCTCTGGGGCATGCTCTGTCATGCCTCACTGCTTCTCCCGTGGTTCTGACTAGCTCTTGCCTGAGGCTCTGGCTCCAGCTTTCTTCCTCGAATCCCGTGTCAAGGAAGTGTTCAGTCTTCAGCGGCTGGTCTGAAGTCACTAACCTCTCCATCAGGTTTGTTCCTGCTTTGGAAAACAGGATGAAGGAAGGTATCTTCTCAGAAACCTCACCTACGGCACAAGAGGCATTGGAAAGTAGGTAGTAGCCAGACTGCTGGAGATCTGAATGTGCTAGGGTATAAGCAAGGTGGGTAGTCCACAAAGAGGACTGTCTTTAATGGGATTAAGTATTCCACTGGAAAACACAGACACTTTTGAGAGCCCAGCCCTTCTTTCAGTTATACAAAGATGAGTCTGCATTCCCCAACGCTCATCTGCTTTTGTAACCTGTGTCAGTTGCTCTAACAAAAGGTTTTTCCCTTTCTAGAAGCCTTTGTCTTGCCTGTAGACACTCTCTGTTTGGGGCTGGAAGTTTGTGTGAGTCATTCAGAGACAGGAATTGCGGTGAAATTCTGCAGAGTATTGTCAGTTTTGTTTGTACCCTACATGGCTGGAAAGGTTTTCTCCAGAAAGAAATTTGAATTTGGAAAAGCATCTGTATCCCAGGAAACTTGAGTCATGCTGGCAGCCTCGCTCTTAGCACGGAGCTGGGTTGACTGACTTGTACTGCTAAACTGCTGTTTGGTCTCTTGGGACAGCCCTGTTGGGGCATGACAGAAGGGCTCAGAAATGGAGGAGGGAGGGATGGAGCTGTTCTTCCTTGCATTGGACCTGTTCTGGGGACAATGAGGGGCACCTGCGTCTGGCTCTGACAACTTATTTCCTTCCAGAGATGTGGAGCAATGAAAGGTCCCCTTCAGTATCTTAGGATCTTGGTTCAATATTGTGATTCAAGTCAGGCCTCAGGAGCACACCTCTGTGACTCTGCAGCACATGATCTTCCCGACCCCTGCCTGCCTGCTGGTGCAGGGCTGCATGCATGTGTACGGGGAGGGCTAGGAGAGGTGGGAAAGGGGCACTTTTCCCTGCAGCTTGCCAAAAATACAATCCAGTCCTGCCATGCTGGCTGCCTAGAGGAAGGCATGTCCTCCACTTCTCACTCACTCGGCCACTTTTGTTGAGAAAGAAAAGGTCAAGTCACAGCCCCAGGACCTGGAGAGGTGAAGGTGGGTCTTGAGGCACAGGCTGTTTGTAGCTCTGGGGTTTTTCCTTCAACAAATGAACTAGTTGAAAATCATCTAAGAAAACAGAATTGCCCAACAAAGGAAATAACAATATATCCTTTTTGTATGTGTTTTTTGTTTTGTTTTTTTTTTCCCTTGCAGTAACCACAACTCTCTCCTCCTGGTCTGGGCATGCTAGAAAATGCAACGAAACAGCCAAGTCCTATTGTGTCAATGGTGGGGTATGCTACTACATCGAGGGGATTAATCAGCTGTCTTGCAAGTAAGTGAGTGTTTTCTTGTGTCAATATGGAAATTACTTGGCTGGCGGAAAGACCTCTGTGTAACTGCTGAAGGAGGGGTAGCTCTGAAATTCTCCTGTCAAGGGCAGTTTGAGCTGTGCAGATTCAGAAAGGGAGACCAGAGGGGCAGGGGTGGGGAAGGGGGGGNTATTTTCTTTTTTGTGTGAGTGCCACTGTTCCCTTTCCCTGACTCTTCCTCTAAGAATATGTTTGTCCTGGCTGTTTCCTTTCCCTTTCTTCCCTTTCTCCTCTGCAGCTTCAGGGAAGGTCGGGTCCCTTTTGCTCTTCCTGAGCTAGGTCAAAGCTCCGTGTTCCCCATTGACATGTCCTCCCCTCTGAGCAGAGGGCTTTCTCCAGTGCACAGCCATCTCCCCCCTCCATGACTGGAGGGCATCCCTGGCTGAGATCTGCCTCTTACCTCTCCTGTCCCCACCTCATGGGCTCAGAGTGGGTTTAGCACACCGCTGTTCACCACGGTCTGACACTTTGTGGCAGCCTGTGGTTTGTTTATTTCTCCCCTTCAAATGTTAAAACCTGCAAAAAAACCCCAAAACACAAACCCAAGGAGACACAATAAATTAAAATTCAATGTCTTGGAGAGGTTCAAGTGAGGCTGTATAGTCTGAGGGATGTGGAATGGGATGTGAGACCTTTTCACCCGTGGTTCAAGTCTGTTACAATAGCTTTTCACAGCTCACCCAGCAAGCCTGAAGGGAACTGTGAATGAAAAGCACAGTCTGATTGCCAGTGCTGGAGACGTAGGTACCCAAAGCAAACCTGTACCTGTCCATGAGCTCCTGCAGGGGGAATAAAGGTATTCACATCTGTGGATGTCAACCTAGTACCACTGCCACTGCATGGTGTGATGCTCACTAGACACCTCAGCTCCTCAAGCCTTGAAGGACACATCTGAACAACACCATCACCCTTTCTGGAAGGACTATGAGCTGGATTACACACTTCTCCCAGCACTCTGTTGTGGCAGGGAGCAGTAGGAAAGACCACATGGAAATGCATTCTGCTGAGATCCAGTGCTCTCACTTTCCAATACAGGATCAGCTGTGGTGGGAAAGATGTAGGATGAACAGCTTCTTCTAGTTTCCCAGGCTTGCGCCTTCAGACATGAAAAGATCCAGGTAGGACAGAAACCAGATGCTGTGGTCCTCAATGTTTCCCATTTGCATGAAGTGAGAGCAGCCCTTGTACACCACAGACCTGTGCTTTAGGGTAGTTATCTCTGCCATTGCCTTCCTGGTGGCACTGTAAGCTCCACTTGCCAGTGTTCCCCACAGGAGACTTGGGGGAAGCCCCATATGATGAATCAAAGTCACAGCCACTATTCTGGTGTAGCTGAGTCTCAGGAAGCCCCAGCAGTTCCAGTCTTTACATGCTGGGGAGAGCTCAACCTTCAAAGCCTGGAGGAGTGTATGAATCACTGTCTCTATCTGTAAGCAATGTGGTAGTACCAGAGGCATAGATCTCAAGGTTATTTTTCGGGGGGAAGAACTTGAATCCAGATCAAGACTTTTCAAATTGGATCAATTTCTCATTACAGCAAGAGTTACCTGAACTCCTGCCACACGTAGTTATAATGGCAAAGCTCCATTGCTCCTGATGAAGCATATGCAAAGTGGTTATCAAGTGTCTTCAGCAGATTGTTCTAACCAAAGTAATTCCAGCCTTGTGAAGAAGCAGTCTACCTCCAAACCAGGCTGCTGTGATAGCTGGTGAACAGGGGGCAAGCTCAGTGATGGATTCCATGAAGTTATTATGTGCCATACAAGACACAACTACTTATTTAATATCTTTGAAAGCCTTAATTCCTTACTTGCAGATGGTAAAAGGATTTCCTTTTCTGATGAGTTCCCAAGACATCAACTGCTAAAACCAGATGGGAATTGAATGAGTGTATATGGAAGGGCAGCAGAGTGTTAACCAAAGGGAGGTGCTTTGAAGGTCTGCACTGTCACCATCCATCTGCCAAAAAAGACAGTTTTGTGTTAGCAGGAACCTAGAGGACCCATGTGCCATCCACACAGTACAGTTATTTCTGATCTTAACTGCTTGAGGAGGTATCTGGATGTTCATTCTCCTTGGGTTTTTTTTTATATTTAAATTAGACTGAAGGTAAGAAATCCTGGCTTTTGAAAGTGGTGAAATTGCAGAGTTTCTGGACTCCTGAAGACAATAGCTAGTTACTGAGGAATGCAGAAGCATTGGAACTGAACAGAGTATCTCCTATAGAATGGCTTTCCTGATAACACAGATGATTGCTGGGGAAGGTTGATGGTAGATAAACGGACTTAACATTTGCCTGCCTCCAAACTAGCAAGATGGTGGAATGTTTCACCGCTTCCTCCTTGCACCAAGACAGATCTGCTGCGGTTTGTGAAAGTTACAGTGATACAGATTCAAAGGAGAAACTAGAGGAGGCAAAGCAACAGATTTTGACCTGCATTTCTAAACTGCAACATGGGAGCCAGCCTTGGTCCTGCAGCCACACCATGACTCTGAGACATGAGAATGGAGGAGATCAATAAATCTTTCTGCACAAAACTCTTCAAATGCCTTGGAAATCAAAAAAGAGCCACATGAGCATCTCAGGAGAGGAACAACACATGTCCATGTGCTGTTTCCACTTTGCAATTCTGATTAGAGTCAGCAGGGCCTCAGGGGAGATCTTGTGGTACCAAGTACCAGCTTGCAGTCCTCCTTCAGCAAGTGCTAAGGAGATTCTTGCACCCCAACACCTGCATGGTGTTACCAGTCTTTCCAATACCAGCTGTCAGAGAGCAGAATCTTGGTGTTCGTGTTCACTACACGTTTGCAGCTGTTCACAAGCGTAGGAGATCCTCCCTGTAGATGTTACCCCCAGCACTCTGGTGCAAAAAGAGCAGCTGGATTCTCAGATGATTTCTTCTCCTGAAGTGGCTCATGCTCAATTTGTTACAGATATTGCCTATGTTGGCAGCTGGCCTTCCCAGAAAAGTGTTCCTCTTGATCTTTTAAATTCCGAGGAACAAACTGTTTGCCCATAAACCCATCTCCTCCATCCTTTTCAATATTCTTCAGCTAGACCTTGGACAATGCTTTTTCTTCACTGGGGAAGACCCCAGAACAGACTAGGAGCTGTTCCAGGAATTGTGTCTTTTTTTGGATTGTGTGCTTGCATAATTTTGTCCTTAATTTGAAGTAAATTCTGCCCATGCTAATGTCAAAGGAAACCTGAACGTGATACAATCTGTGCTGTTATCCTGACTCTGCAAACAGGCCACCTGGAAGTTAGATGGAAGAATTGTGATGTGCCCCAGATACTCTACAAATTTTCGGCATTAACCCAGGAAATGACTGAGCCACATGCATACAGAATTGACTCAACAGCCCTAATCAATTAAAAAGTCCCAGGCTCTTGTTGACAGGAAGAATTTGTTGACCCTTCTCCAGACCATTTTGCTCAGAGGGGCCTTATGAGTTGGACTGGTTTCTCTGACCATAACTGTAGGGAAGCGGTGAGTTTGAGTAGAGCAAATTCCAGTGCCTGCAGGAGGGATGCACACAAGCAAGTCTCAAAGCCTTGAGCTGGGCTAAGACACAGAAGAGTGGTGACTGGTCTATTGTGTCGAGCTGAACATAGCGCTTGGGATGTCAAGCAGCCTCCATCTTGGGTCTGCCTTGGTCCTGGAGCCCACTGGGTTCTTGGCACAACTTAGGGAAGTTTGAGGCTGCTCCAATCTGTTATTGCTGGGTGCCATGCCCCACGGGGTTGTGCATAAATACTCTTTTTCCCAGTTGAGTCTTGGCACATGTTATCTACAGTTGGGGTCTTCCCGGCCAAACAAAGAAACAAAGCCAAGTCTCATTGCTGAACAATCCTCCCCTGCCCACTTCAATGCACCTCGTGATTCATTTATGTGGTTGATGTAATCAAAGTGGCTGGTACCCTGGGCCAGGATCTTCCTAAATTGCATGGGATGAGAAGACTTAAAGTTTTATAGAGCAACACCCCCCACTTTGTGTTGGACCAATTGTGCTTGCAGGAGTCAGGCTGAAGGATTTACAAATGCTGACAGATAAATGGACTCTCTGGGTTTGGGCTGACAGCACTGAATTACATGAGAGAGTGAGGTCAGAGGCCTGAAGGACCTCAGACAAAAAGTGAAAGTCAAGGAGAGAATAAAAGCCAAAATAAAACAAAAGAGAAAATTGATTTTTAAACTAGCTGCTGTACACAAATCGCCAGTTTATAAAATGTTCTTTTTTTTTTTTTTTTGCTTACCTCCTCCATGTATATTGTTTTCTGTAGATTCCCCTAGGAAATGGGAGAGGTCACTCTGAAGGGTTAGCCACATTGCCAGCTCCCCCATGCTTTTCCAGAGAACCATTCAAAGGGGTGAACATCAGGCTGATCTTGTACAGCCGTGGTTCTCCTTGCAGCACAGCTTGCTCAGCAACCCTGCAGGGTCAGGAGTGATGCCATCCCTCTCAGTGACTTTACTGACTTGGTCAGCATTAAGTTGCAGATTGCACAACCCAAAGGATATCTCTATGCCATGGATAGTTGAGTGGTTCTGTGGGAGCTGTTGCAACATCCTTGGAAATGAAGAGCCGACAGCGTTGAGCTAGGGGTGAAAATCTTCACATCCTGTTCCAAATCTCCTGCACCAGCCAGGACTCATTCATTGGGTTTTTCATGCTGTCTACCTTGGGTGATGAGATCGGGTACCTTTTCAGATTCAAGTGGTCTGTCTGCATATCCTGTTCAATGAATCCTTTTTAATGCCTGTGTAACTATTAGGAGATCCTTGAGAATCATCAGTGTGGAAGCTGATCCTGCAACAGGAAGGCTTAGTGAAGACAACAGTGCAGATCCCACTGAGATCCCACAGCTCAGTTGGAGCTGCACTGTCATTTTCACTGGGCCCAGAAGTGGGTGCCCCTGTGATTTGGACTCTACTATACAGCAAACATGCCTTGATTAGCTGTTCTGGATAAGGCCCCTGCATTTATTCTGGTTGCTTGCTTTCTTCCCATTAGCAATTTTATGGAGTCCAGCCTTTTGTGGCTCTCAGGAGCCTGATCATCTGAGACTGGTCAGGGGACAATGACAGAACTGTCTTCTTTTTCAGCCCTTCGCACAAATAAGCAACATGCTTAAAACATTTCTCCATTTGCTTGTATCAGTGCATTGTGTCTTTCTGCTACAGCTTCTCCTTATCCCGTTATTTTGAAGCACCTGCTTGTTCACATTTTTTCTGTAGTATGGAACGTGTTAGGAGAGCACACAAATTTGGCACGCTTTAATTAAGATCTAAGGGAGCAAAGGAAATGTGCCAACTCTTGCAAGATTTAGATCAACAGCTGGGCAGAAAAAGGTTTGCTTCCAGCATGAATATTATTATAACGATGTTATTAATTAATAGTAGCAAATAATGATTTACAATTATTATTGCTGTGCCCTGATACAGGGCAAAAAGTCAAGTTTTTCATAAAAAAGTGCTCTGCAACCAAGATAGAAATGAGTCATTCAAACCATTTTGGTTTGTGCTTTTTGAGATGTTTTATTTGGCTGATCATCTTACTGCCTTTTTTTTTTTTTTTTACCATGTAAATATTTAATTGCAATTCATCCTGAACCCAAGAGCAAAACTTTGTGGATGCTTTTGAAATGGGGTAAAAAAAAGTCTTAAGGAGTTGGTTAAAATTGCAAGAATTGGATGTTTTCCAGCAACAACAGAATCTGGACAGAAAAATCCCTGACCAGCTTTATCGATGCCATTTGCAAGTAACAATTTTTGATATGTGTCAATTTTTTCAAATTTTCATGCACCTGATTAGGAACAGAGGGGTGGAGATAGGCAAGGTCAGTCTTGGGTTCTCCACATAGGCTAGACAGGAGACAAGGTGCTGTCTGCAAGAGGTTGGGGCAACCTTGTACTTCCCCAAGACCATTCCTACAGACACAGCTTTGTCGCTTCCTTTGGCCTTTGAGGAGACTTGTTGGACCTCTGTAGCACCAGTGAGTGGTCCAGGAGCTCCAGAGGTAATATTTGCAGGAGCAGTCTGCCTTCTGTGTAGTCTCTTCAAGAGCTTTCGGAAGGAGGGACTCCATTTAGCTGGGATAGCCAGCCACGACCTCTTGACTAGGATCAAATGTGCAGGAAGAAGGATGCCATGAACAAAGACTGGCTCTTCACCTTAGTGAGCCTTAATGTTCAGGTATATCCCTTAGGCCATATGCTTGGCCACTGAAGAAGAGGGACCCAGAAGCCCTTACCACAGGCAGCAGATTCTGCATGCAGAGAATGGTGCTTTCCATTGCTCTTCATGTCCAGACTGGGAGACTCTGGTGTCGTGCACACTGGAAATTTCTCCTCAGAGGCCACACCTGCAGCCATAGTAGTAAATAACAAATCATCTTCACCAGCCTAGAAGTACGAGACAGCTAAAACAAAAGGATCCACAAGCACTGTGTGCTATCTAAGTTCTCCTGGTCACTGTTGCTGCCCACAGGAGGAATTGGGAGCCAGGGATGTCAGAGTGGCACAGGTGTCTCGACAGCTTGGATGCTAGCTTGGGACACGACAGAAGGTGCTCATGTTCATGAGGGCTTCTTTTCTGTCACATTTTCCAGTGCTGATTCACGAGTAACTAAAGATGAAAAGCCTGAGCTGTCCTAGACACAGAGAAGACAGTTATCTACTGCCTGCTGTCTAGAAAGATCTTCTCCCCACCCACGCTAGGCTGACTGTGGAGATCTAAAGATGGTCTATATGGTAGCTGTCATGGCTTCAAAGCTTCTCTGACACTTTTCTGTTTTGCTTTTTCACTTCTCACCAATTTCTTTCTCAGGGTTTTTATTTCCTTCCACCAGTTTTCATGTAATTTTCAGTCTTTCCTCAATGGCATGCAGCTTCAGTCACATTGAAGTTCCAGCCTTGGCTGACCTCTTGAGGATGTGTGCCTGAGATACTTTTAGCTCCTTTCAGACAAAACACTCCTTTCTGAGGTGGGTAGGACACTTGTTTCGTTCAGCAGCACCCTTGAGGCCCTTTGGTGTTCTCACTACATGAAATCTCGTATCCCAGACAAATGGGCAGCATGTTGCAAAGCTAAAGTGGATACCCTTGAAGACTGTGAATAAGTTCATCAGTGCTAATGAATAAACTTCAGAAAGGATTGGGAAGGCACCTTCTGTTCTGGTTGCCTTGTTCAAACCCCTGTGCAAATCTCTTGAAGGTTTCTCCAAAGTCATGCTTCCCAGGGATGTCCTTGTGAGTCTGTATCAACTATCTGCCTTAGGTTTGTGCTCTTTGATTGCCAACAGCACATCTTCTTCACTTCCCAGCATAGGCTTCCTCTGCTTCATCATGAGGGAGGTCAATAGGCCTCATGTCTGATGGTTAACACCTTGGGATGGGCTTTCCCTGGGAGCTGGCTGGGCTCCCTGGTATTGGAATGACATTACTGGTATCTCTCAATTCCTGTGCTCTGAGATGAACACCCAAGAATGAGAAAATGGGATGAATTTTTCAAAGATATTTGCCTGATCAGAAAGTCAGTTCAAAAGTGACTTGGATACTGTATCAAGTTAAGTGTATGACTGGGAAGCTAGTGAAGCCTCATGCAGAGCCATGCCTGTAAGTTGGCTCCAAGTGGTTTAGGGTGCACACATAGCCCATTACACTCCCACATGGAGGTGTTAGCACACATCCTAGGAAACAGAAAGAAATCAAGTGCCAAAGCCACATCAGTCACGCAGGGCCTTCCAAAGATTTGATCTGTGAGAGAGACAGCAGGTGAAACATCCTCTGTCCATGGGACACCCTGCCTTGAAGAACTGGGAACTGTGTTCTTTAGGAGAAAGATGGACAGGTTTGGAGCTGTGGGGCTGTTGAGGTGGAGAAGGACAGTAGATGGGAAGGAGAGACATTTATTGGCTATATCTTCTCGGGTCATGCTGGATTTAGAAGCATTATCTGCAAGTCCCCTGTAGGCATCTAGCATCGAGACTCAGGCTACCTCTGGAGTACCAGCAGGTTGTCCCACAAGTTGATGGCCTCCTTCAGGAGCCTGTGGCAGTGGTGTATCACCATGTCAGCAAATGCCTCGGCCTTCCCCTCGAGCGTGTTAATGCAGGTGTCCAGGCAGGGATTAGATGTCTATACACTGGGGGAATGGCACTGGCCATGTCCATTGCTACAGCTGGGAGATCAATGCCTTTTGCCCAGCCACCTGGTGCCTTCTCAAGCCCTTCCCCAGACCTCAGCTGATTCTCAACTCCCCATTTGGAGAGAAGCCCTCCAGCTTGGAGAAGCCTGTATCCTTGCAGGCCTGACAGGTGGTCTGGTGTACCCTTGTTCTGTAGAGCTGGTGTGGCTGCAGAAAGCCCCTAGTGCTCTCACACATCATGATTCCCACCTGCTGGCCAACAGCAGCGTATGTCCATGATGGGGGACAACTATTAAAATTCAAGGTTTTCTGGTCATAATAAATAGGGAAGACTTCTCTAATTTCTACCTCTTCTTCCCAAGGGAACTAAAGTCACTGAAAAAACCTCTTTGTTCCTTTAAGCAAGTAGAGAGAAGCGGGAATTAGTCTGTCTTCTTGACTTTTTTTATTGCCACTGGAGTTACCTGTCTGTAACATGCCATCTAAACATAAATCTGTCAAGAACAAATGTTGTCATAGCCCTTGAACAACAGAACAGAAAAGAACTAATCTGCCAGCAAGTTTTCAAACTACAAAGCTTTGGTCATATTAGACATAGAATCACAGAATCATTTTGGTTTGAAGAGATTTTTCACATCATGGAGCCCAACTGTTCCCTCAGCACTTCCAGGGCACCACTAACCCATGTCCCTCAGCACCACATCACCACAGCTTTGAAACCCCTCCAGGGATGGGGACTCCACCGCTGCCCTGGGCAGCCTGGGCCAGGCCTGGACAACCCTTGTGGGGAAGAAATTTTTCCTCAGCTCCAACCTAAACCTCCCCTTGTGCAACTTGAGGCCCTTTTCTCTTGACCTGTCATTTGTTCCTTGGGAACAAGTTCACACCTTGACCCAACCTCCTGTCAGGAGCTGTCAAGAGCCACAAGGTCTCCCCCGAGACCCCTTTTTTCCAGGCTAAACAAACCCAGTTCCCTCAGCTGCTCCTCAGAAGATTTTTGCTCCAGACCCTTCAACATCAAACCATCTCTTCCTCATCCCTTTTGCTCTGTCTGCAGACCGGGAACAGGAATTAGCTCACCTTTGGGAGGCACAAAAGGTTCAAATCTCCACTGCTCGCATGGAGCTGGCAGTGAGTGCCTGGGACCTGGACCTGCCCTGCTCCACCCCACCATGTGCACAGGTTGGGACCAGTCATCTGATGCTGTGGCAAAGTTGCTCCAGCTTCTTGCTGTCCTGCACAGTGGACTGGCAGGGAGCTTAGCCATTGACATCAGGTTTGGGCCTCTAGTTCACATTATTTTTACTGAGGTGTCTTTCAGTCCCTTCTTTGGTGACCACCTGGGGCCTGCCAAACCCTGAGGGACAGTGCAAACTTGTGGGTAGCAGGTGAGAGCAGGTCTGACATGTATGAGGTACAGAGCCTGAAGTCCCTTTAACCCTGAGAAGCTGGAAAACAGATGCTAAGATGACAGCTATAATGATAAAACCCTCTTAAGCTCAAAGGACAGAGGTCAGCTGGAGAGGGAAGGACTTGTGGGACAGGCAGGTAAGAGCTAGGACTTCAAGAAAGTTAGGAGTAAGTTTGAGAGACTAACCAAGGAGGCCAGAAGAAAATATGTGAAGTGAGGAAGATAAGTGCTTGGAGAGAATTATTTGACCACCCACAGCTGAGCTCCCATTGCTTCCCAGGTTCACTCACAGCTGTGGTGGCTGCACAGTGCAGCTCCTGCTGCACCTCTCCTCACATCCCCGTGCTCCCCAAACCTGGCTCAGCCTGCTCCAGGGAGCTTGCTCATGAGCTGGTGAACATGCCTAGTGGCCTGCGTCTGCAGGGTGCCATCTCTGCCACTGCAGCATCATGCTAATCTATAACTGGTGCCCCATGAGCTGGCACATCCCAGCGTATGCCCTGATGTTGGTTGGGATAGCCTGAGAGAGCCTGGCAGTTGGGCAGCATGCGAGATGTGTTCAGTTCAACTTTCTTCTCTGTCTCTCTCTCTCTGTTAACACAGAGACTCTGCACATGCTTTCTCTCTAACTGCAACGTAACCATTTTCCTTGGAAAATCCTGGGTATTTCTGGGGTAATAATGGGAAGAAGCTTGCTGTACACAATGCTTGCTGCCGCCTGAGCAGCTGCTCACCGCTCTGTGGTGCCTCTTGCCGGTCTTCTCTAGATAGCACCTCCAAGTCTCCAAAAGCAGCATCCAGCCCATTTCAATCTTCCTGCCAGCTGGTGCTTCTAGTAGGTGAGAAGGAAGGAGTCAGGCAGAGGAGGAAAGAAGGGGTTTGACTGGCTGCTTGAAGACCCAGGCCAAAAATAGAGCTGGAACGCTGATGTTGCAGGTGCCTGGTTAAAGCAAAGCAACAAGTCGATGTGCGCGTAAAGCCTTTATTTTTTCCATTCATCACAATGCACTTTTTATTTCTGACCTTAGCCTCAAGAATGGTGCCAGACATGTTCTGTGATTTCTCCCCTTTTCCCCTCCAGATGTCCAAATGGATTCTTCGGACAGAGATGTTTGGAGAAACTGCCTTTGCGATTGTACATGCCAGATCCTAAGCAAAGTATGTTTGAAGACAAAAAATGCACCACACTACTTAAAACCTCCCGGGCACAGCGGTGGATGTAGAGTGGTCTAGTCAGGGATGGCTCTTGGTGTCAGCTTTGGGCTAGGGCTTAGGGATGCAGGTAAGGGTGAAAGCTGAAAGCAGACGGATAGGAGTCGTGGAAGGGATCAGAAGGGGCCTCAGTTCGGTCTGTTTGGGTGTCATTTTGCTATCTTGTTTCTCTCTTTCTGGTTTTCTTTCTTCCGGTAGGTGTCCGATCGAATTCACAGGAGACCGGTGTCAGCATTTCGCAATGGTCAGCTTCTCCAGTATGTCTCTTTCTACTTCTCTCTATCCCTGGTTATTGTAGCTCTGTGTCATGTCCTTAAAGCAGGTTCTTCTGTTCTCTAAGAGCCCTCTTCCTGTCTTGTGCACTCCCAGCTCTGCTTGGCCGCAAGAGGAGCTGTGATCGTGTCCAAGAGAAGAATCGGGGCTTTTGTTATCTCCCCATTTGTTAGAATGGGTTCTGCTTTCATTTCTGATTGAACTTAATGTTGCTTGCTCTTTTCATGCAAAATGCGAACAAGGCACAAGGTTATGTGGTGTGCTGTGTGAGAACAGTCTGTGTGACAAGCTCTGTCTGTTAGCATTGCTGTCTCAAGATGGACTGGTGTTGTGCAGTGGAAGAGATGTACATTTCTCCATGACTCTGCAAGGGGGTGTGTGAGTCTCTCTGTACCAACTGAGGAAATCACAGAGGGGGCTGTAATGACATTTCCTGAGCTAAGGTCGTGTTTCAGTTTCCAGAAGCTAAACAAGCATCAGTTGCTGTTCAGGTGAGATGGTTGGAGGCTGGCTCAAAGTCAGATCCTGGAGCATGCCCTGGGGGCTGGACAGAGCACACGTGCAAGCCTGGAGCCCCAGGGGTCACGCTGGTGGCTGCCACTGTCTCAGGGCTTCTCGTACCTCAGTGCCATGTAGAATATGAGATAAACCTGCTGACTGGGCATCTCAGACTCCTCTCTCCTGGATGCGGAGATGCTCCTGTCTCTCCTATGGGGTTGGACAGCCTTGCAGATGGCAAAGGACCTAACTACATATTGATCCTTTAACCTTGATTTCAGTGGGTGTAAAGAGACTAGAGCCCTTGCACTTAGTGCTTCCCAATTGCTACTTTCCATTTCCCACAGACGCTAGGTCTCCAGAGGTGCCTTGCTTACAGACATCATTAGCTGAATTTGTTCAAGGCAGATAATTTTCCTGGGTCCATATTCAGGCTGTGTTCCGGCGTCAGTGGGATCCTTGTCTTGGGTGAAGACTGACCTGAAAGATCCAATTAACAGTGCAGGACATTGAGCATGATGACCCTCTGTGTGACCCACCCTGCCTCTCTACTGGCTGTTTGGACCACCACAAACAGTGGTTTTAGAAAGAGGCTTTTTAAAAAGACTCACAAGAGAGGATTTAATTAGTGGGAACTGGAGGAGAAATGCCTCTCCAGAATGATTTCTTGATTGCCAGTGTCCCGTCTCCCATTGCTCTGCAAGAAATCCTGCAGTTCTCATCCTGAACTGGCACTATCAGGAGTTTCATTAGCACGTGCTAATAGCTGGCAAGAGCTCGCATTAGACTCTCTTCTACAGAGTATACAAACAAGATGCAAATGAGCTTTGTGAGGCTCTTGGGACAGCTTGATTTTTTTACATTGCCTTTTGTTCTGAATTAGGTAACAAAGCTGAAACCTCCATTGATTTTTTTTTTAGTTTCAGACTAAAACATTGAAGTTAGCTCTTTGCAAAATGACAAAACAAAAAGTTATGTTTTGATTTTTAACCTGATGTGAAAGGGTTTCCTTTCTGCTTTTAAGCTGGTGGTATCAGGGAGCCCTGCTGCAGACAGCAGTGGGATGCTCACCCCATGAAGCTGATTTGTAGCATGTTCCATGAGGTGGTGGCCAAAAGGCTTAAAAATTATTGCTATCACGTTGCAAAACCAAAACAGGGGTGAAAATTTGTTTTATATCAAGAAAATGCCTTTTCAGAACATTAATGGCAAGAGTAGACATGGCAGGCTTTTTCTCCCCCAGCCTGCAGAATCCAGCTTTTTATGGGAATGAGATCTCTTTAAATTTTATTCATGTATTAGAGGAACAATGCCAACTTTAAGACACACACATGTACATTTCCTTACCTCAGTTCTGCTTTAACCACGAGATAGTAAGTTAAAAACAGCTTAACAATCCTGGTTACCTGTCTGAACTTGGATAAAAATCAGCTAAGGAGATGATTCATATTTGTTTATAGCTGTTTTCACTTTAAGGTCACAGTTGGGTAACATGCATAGCAGCAGCACTGCAGAGAAGCATGCATAGGACTTGCTGTTCTTCTGAATAGGAAAGGCTTTTCACTTGAGTCTGGACTGTGCAAATACTTACTTTCTACTTTAATCAATAATTAGGGCACAGTAGAAGTTGCTGTTGCTCTGTCATTCACTCAGTGCTTCATCCCATATGGGTTCCGACAGGTCAAAAGCTGAAGCAGATTAAATGAGGTTCAGGCATTTCCACTGGAAATAAAATAGCTCTGTCCTGATTCATGTTTTGAGAACATTGCCAGCACTTGACAAATATTTAAATAGTAAATAATGACACCTACGCTGGTGTTGTTTTAAATGCATTTGGGGTATTTTAGGATTTCAGGCCTAGATTGGAGCCTTCTGATTCATTAACATAAATATTAAATATTACAATATGACTTTTAGGAGCTATATCCCAGGGCTGAGTAAAGTCTCTGCAGAATTAACTAAATTTAAGATGCTGTTCTGAAAAGATGTGGCAGCTACTTGCTGAATTTGGGCCAGAGGTGGAGATGGTGCTGCATCCCATTGCCAGATGTTGAGGTATTTTCCTTCTGGGAGCAGCTTCCTTCCTATCTCACCTATTTAAACCTGTATTCAGATTTTTCTCAGGTAGAACTTTCCATGTTCTTTAGGAGTTCAGGCTATTTTTGTCTATTTGACTGGTAGCTTTGGAGGTTTGCTTTTCAAAACACTTGCTAGACCGCTGCAATTATGTAGATGTCAATCAAATGTATTTATATAGGTTTTCTGGCATGTGATGTTTCTCTGTGTTACTGTTACAACCATATGACCAAATGCCTACTGACAAACATTCTGGGAATATATTTTCTGCTTGAAAAGGAAAAGTTCAAGATAGAGGGGTTTGGGTTTTTTTTTCTATTTCATGCTCACACTGTTGCTATTTTCTAACAGATTGGTACAGAGGAACTCACTAGGAATTGTGTTATTGGGATACCTTGGAGACCTCCCATCCTGTCCCATCTTAGCCCTTATGTGGGTGACTTGCATTTGCTTTTGGTAGGAATTTGCAACAGCAGAATTGAAGCAAGTAGCTCAGCGGTTGGTTCCAATCTGCTTATAAGGAGTTTACATTTTATTTTGCTTGCATTGTAATGTAAATGTAATGGGAAATGTGTTGACATACAAAAAAAAGCAAAGCATGCTGAACCAGCTGCTTTTCCGAGAAAATGGATGCAGAGTGCAAACAGACAACAGTGCTCTGACCGAGCAAGGTGCTGCTTCTGAGCAGAGCTGTTGTCACCTGACTGCATCAGCTCTCCAAGCCTGCCCTTATGCTAAGCCTGCATTAGTCTAAGCCACACTGATGGTCAGTTTTCTAGTAAGGTTCATGCCATAAGGAGATCCTGGGCAGCATGTTTGTTTTGCACAGCAGTGGCTAGGTACATGTAGACAGTTGGCCACCACCAGTCTGCAGATGGATGATAACCTGCTAAGCAGCAGCAACACAGATGAGAGCCTTTGAGATGTTGACACAAAGTTATCCCACACCCAGTAAATGTGGGCAAAGTCTCACAGGGAAATTTAAAAGCTTTATCCTGTTTATCACAGGTCAGTTGTAGGACAATATGACAGATGGTTTTCTCACACTCATCAAAACAGAAAGGCTACCAGAAGAAAGACAGAAGGAGAGATGTTAGAGCAACAGCTGCACTTTCACTGAGATTAAAATAGCTGAAAGGTACATAGATCTGAGAACAAAAAGATATCCTGACTGAAGATGTACTGATTTAAGATGGCTTCTGTTCATCTGAAATTTCACTATCTCAGTTGGTCTCTGTGTACACTCCTCCATAAGGAATTGACTGGTGGATCAAGGTTAGAATAGCATGTTGCCTAGGCTTTAACTAATCTGTAAGAGGAACATCTATGTTAGAGGCTTGAATCCAGTTTCATACTACAGGCACCCTTCATAGTCACTGCCGAGGGGTCAGCACCCGAAGATGAGCATTTGGCTGATTGAACTCCAGTGCTGCCATCAGGACAAGGTGTTTCATCCTCCAGATGTATTGAGGGTGATGAGCACAGACTCTTAGTTTTAGCTGTCAGATGTCTCTCCTGGAGCTCTGCTACAGGTATCTGCAGAGTCACAGATCACAGGTGTCTCTTTCTGTCTGCCTGTGTGTTTAACACAGTTAAACTCTGATCCACAGCCCTAATAAATCCATAGCATTGGTACCCAGGACCTTTTTTGCCTTTGCTGTCAGATCTTCATCTCCACTGGCACATGTAGATGACAGGTTCAGCAGTATCACAAAAAAGTCAAGAAGTCTTTCTAATATGAGAGCTGCTAGTGGGTACTGGAGACCCACCCAACAGACAGCTGTCTTTTGGTCCAGCTTCATACACACAGCTGTGGCTTGCAGCTCTTTCCAGAAGCATGTCCAAAATCATCTTCCTTTTAAGACATTATTTTTTTAAAGCTGTGCTGGCACCTGTGTTTCATAGCTGCCTGTTCTACATCAGATCATGAAGTAGCTCTGTCTTCTCTCTTCTACAAGGAACTTTTCAGGTCTTTGTAAAACCCAGCTGGAAGTTTACCAACAACTTGCCAGGCTTTGGGCTGGCTGGCTGTAAGGGTTTTGTAAAACACTCTGGCAGCTATTTCACTGCTGGTGGGGCTGAGATACTGAAACTTAAACATCATGAGGGGGAACATTTGTGCCTTGCCTAAGTCTGCACATTTGGATTCTTTTCGCTTGCAATTTATGGAACAATTTAGAAATTTGGGATGAAGTCTTATGTTTATGCTTATCTTTTGTCTGTGAAATCTGAAATTTCATCTTCACTTTGCTTTTTATGCATCTCCCAAAATAGTTGTCACTGATCTAGAGGAAAAAGTGTCATACCATTCTTGTTTGGTGAAAAATTTTCATTATTTACTTTGTGACCTAATTAAAGTTGAAGTCTGTAACCTGCCTGTAAACACCCGGGAATAGAGGTGACATTCTTATGCAATGTAAACTGCCATATTCTCCATTTTTACCCAATATTTAATTCGTGGTTTCTTTAAAAATTTTAATTCATCGTTGGAGTCTTCTGGTATGTTTTGGAGGCACAGAGCAGCATCTCTGCTCTCCACTGGGGGACGCTTTCTCTACAGCTTTGGGCTTCCCTAAGGCTGATATCCTGGCATCAAAACTCTTTTTCAAAGGGCAGAAAGACAGCTAGTCTTTCAAGGATAATGGAGAGTGGCTTAGCCATAACATCAGCCAGCTCCCTCAGCACTGGTGGGTGCATCCCACTGGGGCCCATGGATTTGTAGGTGTCCAGTTCACCTAAATGATCGCTCACCTGATCTTCCTTGGCCAAGGGACAGTCTTCCTTCCTACAGAATTTATCTCTTACCTCCAGGGACTGGAACTCCTGAGGGCTGCTCTGAAGTCATCAGGCTGCAGCCAAAGGAGTGATGGTCATCATCCTGACATGTAAAAATGACACTTCTTGACAGGTGGGGTTTGGACGCTTGTTCCTCACACTGAGGTGAAGTGTGCCTATGAGCAGAGGAATAAATGTACCACTTCGAGCTCTTCTGGGAAGGCCTAGATCTGAATTTCAGCTTCTGTGTTCACTTCACTTGAATTAACTTATTCAGCAGTAGTTTCCTATGTGTTAATTGCAATATGAAAATGATGAGCAGAAGAATACTTTTTTTCTTAACCTACTTTTCTGTTTCCTCCTCCACCTCTTATTCATCTGGACTCGAAACCAATATTTAGCAGCATTTTAAATTCCACAAACATTCTGCAGCTTCCTTTCCTAATGACACGATAACCGCTGACCACTTAATTACAGGGTGATGACTGCGCTGTGGTGTGGCAAGGTAATTACAGGGTGTTTGTGGTTTATCATAGCAGGGTTATTCTTCTCCCCTGCACGACAGTGCAGGTTACCCTTTGGGATCTCCTGAAGCTAATTGCATGCTAATCCACACTCTATTGTTATGTATCTGGACTCTTGAGACCTACCAGATTATTTTTATTAATACAGTACTGGATAAGCTAAAAGGCTGCACAGTTTATGGAGAGACTTTTGTCTGTCTGTTGGCAGACTTTCTGTACTTGGACATCCCATGTATTGCCCAGCCCTTAATACAAGCACAGTGTTCTCTGTCCCCAGCATCATGGGACTGTCTTGTATTGCCCCCTTGACAAGAACACTTGCAAGTATTACTCTTGTTAGTGCAATTTATGGTCATCACTCTACCTTGCTGGTCCTTGGATGTTAATTCTCCACTTTTTATGATGCCTTGGAGCATGCTCAGTGACACGGATAGTGTGTTCAGGGGAAATAATGCATATGGTAGCTAAACATCTTCATGATTTCCTTGGGCAACCTGAAGTCCATGTGAATACAGGCCCAGTTCTCACGGTTGTCTGCTATGGCTTTTATCCTTCTTAATCATCCTATCAATCTACAGTTCACTTAAGACGTCTTGTCTTAAGGTGTAACATCTACAAGGGTATGTCAGATTCAATGTTAATGTCTGTTTGTCTTTTAAAACAGCTGGAATACATTATAGAGACAAACGTAGTTCCAAAGTGACTGTGGATCAAGTATGTGGACTTTTGTCTGATGATGAGAAAAAAATTCACCACAAAATCTGTGACAGTGGGTCCACAGAGTATGCACCCAATTGGTAGCACCTAAATCCAACTGAATATATTCTTTCAGTCCACTTCAGCTGAATATCAATCTGGGAGATTTGAGTTTGAGGTCTGTCAGCACTTCACTCTTCAGCAAGCCCTGCTTTGAACATCTGAGTGGTGCTGATCTGGGTGATTGCATCCCACCTCACTCCCACTCAGATGAACAGCAGATGAGATGAAAAGTGTGAAAATTAATCATTTTTGTAATCTCTTTCAGATTTTTTCCCTTTTTCCCTTCATCAACTCTCCCATGCTCACTGCCTTTCTCTGTTGGGCAGCCTTCTGTCATACATGCAGTAGTGAGTTTGTCTCTACAGAGAGAATCCTTCCATTAAATGGAAGGATTGCACCCAAAGACTCCCACTGCCACAAGCCTGGGATACAATAAACCTTCCCCAGTGCAGCCACCTCTGTCAGTGTGGAGTGAATCACTGTCTGGAGGAGCTGGAGGACTTGTCTGCACCTCATGCTTCCCTCTGTATGGTTAATGGCCGCAGAGAGGATAGCTGCCCAGGGATTTCTAGGCATCCCCAGCAGCCCAGTCTGCCAGTTAGACTGCCGGGCTAACTGAAAGGGTGGGTAAAATGCTGGTTGACTGAAGTGTTGCAGGACGCAGTGCATCATGCTAAGCATCTTCTCCACCTCGCATCAAATATAACCCCAAACTTTTAAATATGTATTACTTTTCCTGATCAACCTCTTAGAAAAGCAAAGGAGACTTCTCTCAAATATGGCACACAGTCAGAAATCTCTTTTTCTCCTGACCAAAATTAATTATTGTCTCTAGGAGGAATTTTGATTTCTCAAATATGTTTGCTCCTAAGTGGTATATTGTTGATATAAAATAGTCACACACTACATAGTAAGCTATGTTTGTGGAGATGATGCCCCTCTGCTGAATGCAGAATTACTTTTTGAAGGAATGTTTTTCCTGGAGCTGGGGTCATCTTGTTAGTCTGTGAGTTGTAACATGTTGAAAAATTTTGAACGGTCCCTTCTTTAGAGGAGAGACAAACCCTCCAAATCCCAGCCTACTCTTGAAGTGCCTCCTCCTTCATTGTCCTAGCACAGAAGGGAATACCTTCCTTCTTCCCAGGAACTCCTAGGGAGGGCCGAGTGCCTCCCTGTTCGATGTGTTCAGTTATGGATGATATAGAAGCAATGTCTGGAGCTTGAAAGGATGGTGAAGAGGTGTTGAGCAGCCATGGACATCAGATGTAGGAGCATAGGCTGAGGTCAGGCTTCCTCTATCTGCAAAGCTACTGGTAGGTTTGTAGACATAGACAGGCATGTACATTCCAGCTGCTGCATGGCTTCATGGTTTATCTCCTGCTCAGAGAACCCATAGCTAAGATCCAGTGAGCCAGCTGGCTTTACCTGCTCCATCAGGTTAGGAAGCCAGAAGAAACTCCAGTTTTCGTGTGAGAGGGAAGGCTAAAGTTCCTCAGGTCCTGCCCACCACCTCTGTTTGCACAGGCATTTATGAGTTTGAAAAAACAAAACAAACACAAAAATGTTTTGAATTGCATCCATTTGTAACTGTGGATATTGCATCAAATCCTGGAGCAGGAGGGAAATGTGGCAGTATGGGCAATATGCAGGTACCAAATGAATCAATAACGTAGATATATAGATGGAATTTAATGTTTCTCTACACACATTTGTCATAATGTCAGGTGACACAGTGTGTGCAATGGTAGTGTGCCTTTGGAGAAGGCCAAGGCTAGATGTGATAATCAAGAGGTTTAGGATGAATGTATTCTGTCCAGTTCTCTGATGCCCACCACATCGTGTCCGTGTCTCTGCCACTTGCACAAATATGAGACGTAAAGCAGAGAGCAGCCAGGTTTTGTGGCCTTTAAATTATACAAAATTTTTAAAAACCCAACTCCATCAAACTCCTGCCCCCCAAAACTCCCTCCCCCACCCCAAACATCAGCATTGATTTGAAGAGAAGAACCTGCTTTAGAAAAACGTGTTTACGTGTTCCATAACAATTAGTGCTAATTTCCCCCCTGCCTAAATTTTGAACAGCATTGCAAAAGAAAGCCAGTATTTCTGTGCAGCAAAAAGCAGTTCCTATGGAAAAAATAATAAATAAATCTGGACATCTCCAAGCTGCAAATAATCTTGTGTGTATGGTGATTGGGAACAGCAGAGCTCACTTGTGTGTACAGTGGTAAGTATGGAGAACTCTAATGTTTATATAAGAAAACCTGTCTTTAGGCCAGCCCTGTACCAGGAAAATTACTAAAATTCAGGGTACCTGTTTTGGGGTAACTGTGCTTTTGATTCATTAGGTAAACTACTTTGCTTAGCACTATCTCTGCAGGATGAGCTGCAACCTTGCTCATCACGAACCTGAATCTGAAAGCAGATGCTCCAATTGGTGCTTTTCTTTTTCCAGCATGCTTGTTTTGTCTAAAACAATGCAGAACTACAGCAGAAGCAAAATGTGAAAGAACATAGGCTTGAGGGAAATGTTCAGTGCAATTTGCACTTTTAGATCTGCAAGGGATATGTTGCCTTGCCCGGGCAACTAATCCCTTGCAGCATCAGTGGTTCAGCTGCAGACGTGCACCACCAAGAGCAGTGCTCACGCGACTGCCACGCTGTCAGGTGATCTACAGGCAATGCTGCCAGGTGACGCTGTGCATCTGAGACCAGACATGAGGTCGTGGGCAGCAGAATGGTGCTGGCAGGCCTCCGGGCCCTGCGCAAGTGCCCACACATCTGTCTGCCCAGTGCCCTTCCTTGGTGCACAGGCCCCTGGGCAGAGAGGGGCGTGTGAAACCAGGCAGGGCATATTTTGCCTGTAGAAAGTGAATGAATGGCTTTTTCCAGGTTTGTGTAGTTGCTATGTGTTTTGACCTGTTAGGAGTTGTTTCAGAACAAGTGTACCTTTTTGTTTCCTTTCTTTTTTTTTTCCCTGCCTAAACTATAAATTCCATATCAGGTACTAACAAACATGGCTCATCTCAAAAGAATTCATAATTAACTAAAAGAATTCATAATTAACTTCCACTGCAATTTGTTTGGGTCTTTCTTTACATAAGATAAAAGCTCTGGTGGGAATTTGAAATGCTCTGAAGCGTACACTGTCTTCTGTGTAACTGCTGCTGAGCCTACAGAAAAGCTAACCTGCTGTAACTGCACAGTGTGTGTGTTTGTATATTAGAGATCTCTGACAGACCTGTTTTTCTTTTTCTCTTTCTCTTCCTTGTCTTCTTTCTGCATTGGCAGAGCATCTTGGATTTGAATTAAAGGGTATGGAACAACCATTCATTTATTAATCAGAAGCCATTAAGAGCTGACCGCATTATATTTATGGCTTTAATGGGATGATTAAAAAATCAGCTGTTCTGTTCTCTTCGCTGCAACAAAGATAGATGTTTGGATTGAAAAAAAAACCAACAAAACAACAACAACAACAGAACAAAACAAAGCAAAACACAAAATCGAAATGTAAACCTATAAAAATGCACGTGTATTTTTAGCAGCACTTTTTTCTTTGTTTCAAGCAGCAGCCTGGTGTGAGTGGCGTGACTGGGATGTTCCAATTGCCATACGTCTCCTCATTCAACATGCTTTTGTGTATTTAACTGAAAAGCTGGAGTTTGTGTCCATCCCAAAGGTTTCCTGGGAACAGGAAAGAATTCCAGGAACAGGAAGGCAAGTTTTAGGGAGATCAGGGCTTTCACAGAAATTGCCATCCTAGGCAGACTAACCTTCACTGGATGCTATGAAGGGTCAGAACGAGCTTTGCCATTCCTCCTCCCAAAGGTTAGCAGCTTATTTCAGTTCTTGACCAGGAGGTTGAAAGAAAGGTGGCATGAGATGTGTAAATCTAAAAACCAAGTTGGCCCAGGGAAGTCAGTAGTGTCCCGTGAGAGCAAAGGGTATAATGCTGAGCATCATGGTCACAAGCTGAAGTATGGAAAAAATACTGCAATAACTTAAATACTTTAAAAAATATCCCATTTGGGCATTTACCTGCTCCTGCCCAGTTGCTCATAATCATACTATTTTCTTCCATTCACCTCAGTCTGTTTTTACAAATATATTGAATAGCTCTGGAATAAGAACCTAGGTAATCAAATCCTTGGTGCTACATTTCCCTTGAGGGTGCAGGCCAACCATGGGGGGGGTTGGTGATGAGAGAGCAGAAAGCTTTACCTTTCTGACTTCATTTCCAAACATTAACTCAGAAGTGTAAGCCAGAGCAGATCTTCGTGTGAAGATGCTTCATTCCCATTTGCTAGAGGTATGGGGACACTAATCTTTCCCTCTGAACCCTAAATTATTGTCTTGAGCTGCTGAGGTGGAGAGACATGCACAACTGAAGCTGGAGAAACTTGTCTCCTCTGGTTTTTGCATGCCTGAGCCACCAAGTTTGGTGCATATCCCCCCGCAGTTCTTCCCAGTGCCAGAAAATGTCTGTATTTGGTGGCCAGGTGTTTCAGAGAAAGTGGTGCTGCTAATGCGAATACACTTAAATAAACTTTCAAATTGAGGATTTTTGGCATCCCTTTTTTGTTGACCTTTTGTCCTTTTCCTCATCCATTCTCAATGTCATCACAGAACCGCACACATCCTGTTCCCAGTCTGCAGTCGTCTCTTCTCTGTCATTCGTCTTTCACTTTCATGCGTTGCTGTGACACCCATGGCTGGACTGTGATTCTGTCGGCATTTTGTGGCACCACATGGTTTGTTCATAGAGTTTGCTGCTGTAGAGTGATGATGCTGCTGATGAAGACGTGGTGTTTGTAGAGCATAGAGACTCAAATGGACAAGCCTTGCTCGAGGATCTTAACCTTCTTAAATACAAAACTGTAGTGTACATTCTCGTATTTTCTCCCCATCACTGTTGTGCAACCTGAAGATACTGTGTTATCGAGCACCAGCTTTAATGAGGTGTTAGGAGCTAAGCTAAATTACGATCAGTAGGTTATTTACTTTTTAGTTTTGCAGCAGAGATGCACAGCCTCACACTTCACCGCCTCACACAGCAGAGCTATCGGCTCGAGACAGAGGCTAAATCTGCATTTCTGATGGAGCTGAAACATCCCCCATGCAATTCAGGTGAAGGTTCAGCACAGACATTCTAGAGTCAGGGTCCCATCCTGATATCATCACCAGAACAGAGGCTGTAATGTGAGCCTCAGGTGAAAAATTTTGTCATGTAGGTGAATAGGCAAAAGCCCAACCCAACCACAGTTTGTTCTTTCTTCCTCCTCCCATGTTTCATAGGGAAGGATTTATGCATGGGAAAAACAAAAAAAAAAGTCATTGTAGCAAAAACCTTAGCTAGTGAGGAATCTTTGAAAACACTGGCTTGATGGATGGGTCCGTGGTGATAACTGACCTTCTGCCCAGTGTTTTTAGTTTTGGTTTGGTTTTTTTGTTTGTTTTTTTTGGTAGAAGTAGTTCTTGCTGGGTAGTAACAAGATTCTTGCCCGGTGCCATCCATAACCAGGACATGACCCTAGCTGTTTTTCATGTTTCTGATAAAATCTCTGAAACTCCTGTCTGAAGGAAAGAGCTGTACACTGGAATCCAGGTCCCAGAGATGTGCAAGAGCAAGAAAACTTGTCTGCCATGGCTGCTGATGCCTGGAATAGGGCACCCACGGAAGGGGAAAACATCGCTGAAGGAGATGGTTCTCCCCAGAGTGAGTTATTTCCCCTTGCCAGCTCCACCTGGTCCCTTGTAGTAAAATGCAGGGAGTCTAAGGTCAGCCAGCACCCAAACCCCTCTCGATGAGCAGAGCTCAGGCCTTACAGGCTCTGGTTCTGAGGAGGTGCAGCCAGCTGGTGAAGCTGCTGTGGAGCAGTAACGTTGAGCCCAAGTGAGGTCCATGATCTGTCATTCCTGGTCCACATCAGCATGGAGATGGAACCTGGGAGAGTGTCAGCAGCCCATGTCACTAGTGAATGATGGGACATTGCAACTCCACTGGCACCCTGAGCATCTCAGGAAGGCAAAGGCCATTGTGCAGACAAAATGGGTGCAAATATATTTCTTTAAACTGTAGTTTTGCAGCACAGACATGAGAGAGGCCCTGCTGATTCTGTCTTGCATCTTCACACCAGGGCTGCCATTCTTAGGCCTTGTTTAGCAAATCTTTCTCCATTCCCATTTTGTGATTTAAAAAGAGATAGGTGTTTTTCTTAGCATGTTTTTTGTCACCAAGAAATGCTTTTTCCTTCCTAAAATGGCAAGCTGAAAATAGTCTAAATCTGAGTTACCTGGAATGTTTCATTACTTCCTGCTTGCTTTTTTTGCTAAAGTCTAGTTCTCTTCTCATTCTGTAATTCATTGTTTGGTAGCACTGGGGATATCATACAGCCTCTTCAAGGTATTTAGTGTGGCATGGTGAACCATGCTGAGCACAGCAACCATGGCGTGAGTTTTATTGCCTAATCTAGATAGAAAAATATTTCAATTAATATTAAAGAAGACACAAACCCCAAGAATTTTAGCATTAACACATAGCATGGAGGCACGAGGACATCCTTCATAGGAGCTGAACTGAAATGCTCATGACAGCTGTGCACTGAATCCTTCACTCGGTCATCCGGCCGGAGAACCAATATTTCCTCTGCTGAGCTCAGTGGAGATTGCTGGATGTCACCGAGAAGAGCATCTGCTCTGGTGTAGCCACACAGGTAGACATGTCCTTGCCATGCGATGGCTGCCTAGTTGTAGGTCAGTTAAACCACAAGCGACATCCTCACACTTCCTTGGAGCTTTGATTAATGTGAATGAATTACCTCACTTCCAGCATGGTCTGGGTTCTGGTGCAAGTGACTGATTTTTCTGTTTTGAAAGCTGGTCCATGACAAATAGTGATATCTGAGAGCAGCAGCAGCATGCTGCTCGCATTTTGTGCGTGCATCGGAGATACCTGGTGCAATGGAATGAATCACTTCCTAGGGTTTCATTAAAAATCCATAACTGGAATTGGTTACTGTATTTTAATTGCTCCACTCCCTTTCCTTTGTCTAATGCACTATCACGTTTCCATCCTCATTCTGCTTTTTGACTGTTTTAGGATGTCCCTTTCAGCACCTACATGCTTTGGGGCTGTTGCTCAGTGGTTTCTAGCACACCTCTGAGCTCCAGGGCATGCAGCCGCTGCAAGGCAAAGGCATTCTGAGTCCGTCAGAGCAGAGAGCCTGTGATGAGAGCATCACAGGGCATGCGTGTATGTGGTGAGTGCGGGATGCTCGGGGACATCCTTGGTAGACTGATAAGTTACCAAGAAGGGGAGAGCTGCTGGAAGGGAGAGGAGACTTGTGGGGCTTTTTGAGATTAGTCACCAAGTTACGCTGCGGGAAGAGGAAGCGAGAAGCGTGTTTGAGCACAGAAGGGGTGAGCTACCGAGTGAGAGAGGGCAAAGGTGCAGAGAGACAAAAGGAGTGAAGGTCTCTTAAGGGGTGAGTAAGGTTGGGCCACCTGGTCTCAGGTTTGGGGCAGCTATTAGAGATGGGCATTGGATTGGTAGGAGGTCTGACAATGCCCTCTTCTCTGTCTTACCCACATGCAGTGCTGGTTCCTGTGCAGCCAGATGCATCCCTGGTACTGGACCCTATTTGTAACTGGTTTCTTTCTCTCCATTTGCAGAAGCGGAAGAGCTCTACCAGAAGAGAGTTTTAACCATCACAGGAATCTGTGTTGCCTTGCTCGTGGTGGGCATCGTCTGTGTGGTAGCGTACTGTAAAACCAAGTGAGTATGGATGGTTAACAGCCAATAACTAGCCAGAGGCTACTGAGTGGTAGTGTCCATGCTTTGTGCTTTCATGCTCTTTGTCCAAATGTTCTTTTAAGGAGATACTGTGCTGTGGTATTCCCAGGAAGTTCTCATGAAGGAAACCAGTGAAGCCATCTACCAGGCTGTGCCTGAGCAGGATGTTTTCCTGGGACCACTTCCTTATCCCTTGAATCAGCATCATTTTGCCCAGCCAGGTGATGCTATTACTAGGAAGAGCTGTCCTCCAAGCCAGCAGCTCATCTCCTGACAGCAGATGGACACTGGGCTGTTGTGCAGGAGCTGTGGACTCACTATGTACATTTCAGGGGCTTTCAGAACAATTTTGATTAGACAAGAGGTTTGGGAATCTCTTTTATGGCCAAGCACCTTTTCCCCTACTTAGCCTGCACCTCACTTCAGCTCAAGGTGCCCCTGCGACATGGGCAGTCTTGTGAGTCAATACCCTGCCAGAGGCATGGGTCATGGGTAGGCTTTGCCACTTTGTGCTTAATGCAGGACAGGTCAAGTGCCTTGCCACCAAGGCCAAGCCAGGACCTGCTTTCCCTTTTCCTTCTTCCTGCTTTTCTTCTCCACTCTCAGTGCCATGGTGCCCCTGGCCATACTGCATTGTGCTGGGTCTTGTCTTGCAAAAGAGGACCCTGGATCAAGCTTCCCAAATTGCCTATGATGAGAAATGTTCACTTTCTTTTTTTGAAAAAAGAGCAGCAGCAGGTGACAAATGTTGAATGCCTTCTTCCTGTTTGCAGCTTTCCACAAACACCACTGAAAAATCAAGTGTGTCCCAAGACTTGCCTTCTCTATTGTCTGCTTCCCCCAGATATCTCTGTGGGGAGACAGCCCCATGAGATAAATCTTCCTAATAGATTTTTCCTTTCTGTTTTAAAGGAAACAAAGAAAACAAATGCATAATCATTTACGGCAGAACATGTGCCCTGCCCATCAGAACAGGAGCCTTGCAAATGGGCCAAGCCATCCACGTTTGGATCCTGAGGAAATCCAAATGGCTGATGTAAGACTTTTTGTCTCCATCTCCCTGCATGTTACCGAGTGCCTGTTTTCTGCCAGGGGTTTGACGTGGCTGTATATGCTTACACACCTGCATGCATGTGCCTGAGGAGCAAAACACTAAAAAAAATGAATAAAAAGATGAGATTCTGCATAGAAACATTTCCAAAATCAACATCTGAAGGGGAATGTGTTTTTACTTGGAAGCACAGGATGAGGTTAGGGCACTTAGGACAGGCTTGTTTTGATGAATCCAGTATGATCCCATTTTCCTCTAAGAGAGATGTTCCTGATGTTTCCTGTTTATCGAGCTACCCTGTCAAGCCTCACTTTGCAGCATGACGAATGTGATCGATGCTGCAGTGGCTGGAGTCGTTGTGGTGACCATGTCATGCTGAAGCACGTCATGGTGATCTCTGGTCAGCACCACATTAGGCCATCTACCCTTACCAAGAGCTGCATCCTGGGCAAGGTGGGATGTCCTGGGAGGGAGCCAGGGTCACACCACTGAGAATGATCTAAGAATTTAGGACCAGATCCAGAAGGTCAGTTCAGCCACTTTTATGATTTCAGTCACATGAGATTCCCATCAATCAAGATCAACTCGATAGGACCGTCAGTGTGCTCACATGCCTTGCTGGACCAAGGCATTGGAAGGGGTCAGAAGAAGGGAGGTGGGAGGCAGAGACAAACAAAAAGAAGTACTGATGGAAATGAGTACAATGCATCAGTTAAGAGCTCTGCTGAGTCATCCTTTGGATGTTAAAATTTAGCTAGGTTGAATCCCAGCCATGAAGGAAGAGGGAAAGTCAGTTTCTAAGAACCACAGCCCTCTGCTCGCAAAGTACTGACCCCCCCGCCTGGAGAGCTTAGTGTCCCTGTAAAAGGCAGTGCTTCGTGCTAGCTGAAGGAATATCTCAGCATAAATATTTGGATTACACTTGGTGTTTCTGAAGGACTTGTATCTCTGACAGATTTCACGTTGCTGTCTTTCTGCTGGTACTCTGTCAAGTGTATAGCCTCCTGTGAGCAGAGATGTTTTTCCGCTCAGTAGCTACGCACGGTACCACTGTGCTCTGGGGAACCCCTTGTCTCTTCACACCTTCCTGCAGTCCCCGTGCTACAGCCCCTTTCCAGTGTTCCAAGTGCAGGGCAGAGGAGAGCCTCCAGTCTCCTTGTCTCTTTCCTTGGCCTGTGGAGCTGATGGGTTCACTCAGTCCTCATCTGATCGCACCAGAAATAATCAAGCCAGCTGAATTTGTGCATGGCAGCACTGACAAGCTGGTGGCTGATCTGTGCCATTCTTCATATTTTACAGTATATTTCTAAGAATGTTTCTGCCACCGAGCACGTGATCCGAAGGGAAACAGAGACAACCTTTTCGGGAAGTCACTCCTGCTCCCCATCTCATCACTGCTCCACAGCCACTCCAACGTCCAGCCAGAGGTGATGTATATACCATGTTCCCCCGAGCTTTCTCCCGCTGTTTGCCTTAGGGTGCTGTGACATTCAAAGCCAGTAAAAGGTTTTCCTATCACTCCCCTTACTGTTTGTACTTGATGTTTGGCCCTGTGCTGGCATACAGGCCACGCTGGCACTGCAAGTCTCTGGGCAGAGGTGAAGTTGTGCTGTCACGCTTTGCACAGACACAAACAGGAGGACTGGATGCCTGCAGCAATTCATTAAGCACACTCAGGTTATTTGTTTTGTGCTTGATATATTTAGAATGTGTTTGCCTTCTAGAAGTACAAAATTTCACAAAATATTTTGGCCAGTCCCTCAAAGTTAGGCCTGACACTGGAGCTACAGTTTTTCACCAGAAGAAGCACTCCTGTGCAATTTATTGCAGTCCAGAAAGTTGCATTAGAATCTCAGCCTTGGAGGTGGTGACACACCTTTCACTGGAAGACTTTCCAAAGCTCTCGGGGAAACTCAGGCTAGCAGGAAAGTACCAATAATTCTTCCTACTTTGGATAAGGGTTTTTTTTTTAATATATTTCAGAATAGCTCTAGTGAGTAAGAGCAGCACAGCTTGGAAGGTGATGTCCATAAAAGTGCTTTGGATGCTCTAGAGAAAATCCTGTGCTGTTTTGGGATGTTCAGGTTCTTCCTCTGACATAGGTGCTTCTTCCAGTACATGAAGGTGTTTCCCTAGGAGAGCACCTGCCTTTGAAAAGTGTTTGTGAGGTGCAGGGGGTGCCTCCTGTCAGTGACGTATACACCATGTTGTCTTGACTTTAGAAAGTGGAAGATGTCCTGGCTTATTTACTTAATTAGTCCAATGTGTTTGTCTCCATTTGTCTGGGAAGCAATTAATCCTTTCAGCTAAAGCTCAAAGATGTTTTTTAGCAGGTTTCTTTAGGCTTCAAGCATTCACCAGGAATGAGCAAGTGCTCTTGGTGTACAGTGTGTCAGATCAACTTCAGATATTGAGCTTAGGTTTTCAGGAGAATTCCTCCCCAGATCCTTCTGGCTAGTCCTCTAACAAGTAGAGAGGGAACCAAGAATGATTTACTGGGCTGGAAATTACTGCTTTTGTCTGGAGAAGTCCTACCTCTGATGAGCAATGTGGTTTTGAGTTTTTTTTGCATTCTTACATTGCAGCCCAACCCTGTCTAGGTGTGTGCAAGCTTGAGCCAGGTGCACAGAGGCCACAACTTGCTGGCCTTCCATACTTACTTCAAAGTCCTGTGTTCTGGGGCCATCTCTGGGCACCTCCTGCAAGGTGTGCAAAGGTGTGCCTGGAGGGCAACATTAACATAGGAGAGCTGTGAGGAGGCACCTACCTTGCGTAGCCTCTGGTCCTGGCTACCTGCCACCTGAGTCTTCCTGAGTCAAGTGCAGCAAGCAGGTGTTTCTTGAAGTCATGCCAAAGGCAAACTACTGGCATAATCAGGCTCCATTTCACCCTATCTGCACCTCTAACGGGGACGCCGTTTGAAGGTATCAATGAGTGTGGTCGCTGCAGCATGCGCCCAGAGCCATCAGTAATTAACAATTTCTTGGGAACTCTTGATGAGGCCTGTTTCCCTCTGCAACCCCCCACCCACGTCCTCTGACAGCACAGCTCTGGCTGGTGCAGTTTGGGAGTCTAATGGATCACATCTTTCCACCATGGAGACGGCTCAGCCTGGTGGCCATGGCACAGGTGGGCCCCCAGAGTGCTCATGGCCCCATGCATCCCCGGTGAGTGCTTGTGGGATGTCTTCTTTGCGCAGAGACTAAGGCAGGTGGAGCTTCAAGTGCTCAGCGAGGTCTACCCAACATATCATTGTTTTTGTCTAGCACCTTGAAAGTGTTTTGCTGCCAAAATCTTTTATAAACCATTGGAAACTGAACATCGAGGTCTACCTTTGGTATGCTTTTCTCTGCTGCTGCTGAATTAATTTTGAGTTTGGTTATTTTTCTGGCTCCTTTCTGGAAGCATTCAAAGGTAGAGTTGAGAAGTTGGGCATCCCTGGCCGGATGTATCCTAGTGAGTGAAAGGTGACACAGAGCAGAGTGTGAGCTGTGCCTGCACGCAGTGCTTTGGAGAAGATCTTGATGGTGTTTCCTTGCTCACTGTCCATATGGGGTTTGGTCCACAGACATGAAAGCCACACCTGGAGCTTGGAGCGGACAGAGAGTCTGACTTCAGATTCCCAGTCTGGGATAATGCTGTCCTCGGTGGGAACCAGTAAATGCAACAGCCCTGCGTGTGTGGAGGCACGGGCTCGCCGTGGGGCCGCCTTCTGCATCGAGGACTCGCGGAGGCCCATGACGCAGTATCGTGACTCGGTGGATTCTCTGCGGGACTCACCGCACAGCGAGAGGTCAGAGTCCACTGCTCAGTGCCACCTCAGCACAGCAGAGGCGAGCCATGCCTGCTGTGCCGGACACAAACATGTTTGCCCCTGCCCAGCCCTAGAGCGGCAGTGCCCTGGTAGCACTGGAGAAACTCCAACTCTAGTCTTACCAGGGGAACACACTACTCCAAGAGGCCACTGTAGTATGGGTGGCAGCAAGCACTGCACCCCGCTCACCTGCTGGCAACATAGCTTTGGGGCACTGGGATGAAAGGAGCAGAAAATACCTGGCTGCGGTCAGCAGCTGGTGAAGGAAAAACTGTCTGAGAGCACACCCCGGGCAGCTTGGTGGGCTGGCAGCACAAGCAGGGTCTGGCCCTCAGGTATATGGGGAAAATATGTGTCCTCAGCATAGTCCTGAATGGCCTGGTGAACAAGCAGTATGTGGGCACAGCCTTGGGACAGCTGTCCATGTGACAGAGTCTTCCAGGGACCACAACTGCAGAGCTGAGACACCATCAGCCAGTGAGAGGCAGCAACAGTCCTCCTCTTCCTGGGTCTGGTTCCTCATGGTGTAGAAGCACATCTCCACCTTGCTCCAGCCCTTTATGGGTAGCTGTGGGTGACCCTGGGTGGCCATGTAACCACTTTCAGGCAGTTATCCTTCAAAGCAGTGGGACTTGTCCCTGGGGCAGAGAAGAAAAATGGCATCTCCTGCTCTCTCCTTCTTGTCCCCAGTCCATTCAGGCAGGCTGACCCAGCTCATACAGGTGTCTCATACTTCACAAGACACACAAGTGAAAAGGCACCAGATGAGCCAGGGAGCCTGGGTAGCCTGAAATGAGTGAAGACACCAGTTAGCACTATCAAGAGGTTATGAAATCTACTCCTTAGAAAGAGGTGATCTGAAGGAAGGGGAGAGAGACTTGGCCAGATCCAAGTTGCCACACGGATGTTGTCACTAGAGTAGATGAAAGTGGTAGATGCTTTTGTGGGATGTCTTCTTTGCACAAGATTTTTGCTAAGTTAGAGGTAAATATTCTTAGGCTTTCCCCATCTATGTCCTGAGCTGGGGGAGGGCATTGCAAGGGACCTTCCTTGGGGACAAGCTTAGCAGCTCCAGAGGGAACAGAAAGCAGTCGGTGGGCAGACGAGAGGTGGGGAAGTCTTAACTCAGCCTGCTGGGAGGTGCTGCAAGAATTGCAGGGGTGCAGAGTGGGAGAGGCAGTGCTGGGTTGCACAGTGCAGGGTGCCCAAGCACCCACTGAAGCCAGCAGCTGATCCTCTCTCAGCAGAGTGGTGCAAGGTCCCTGTGCTTGGTTACCCAGGAGGTGCTGAGCTCCAGGACCACGTGTGCCACAGGCCTCGTGGGTCCCTGCGCCAGGTGTTCAGCAGAGCACAGATGCAGCTGGAGGTTTTTGGGGCTGTTCGTTGTCCAAACGGAGGTGTTGTTTTTTCAGGTACGTGTCAGCCCTGACCACACCAGCACGCCTGTCACCTGTTGACTTCCACTACTCGATGGCCGCGCAGGTGCCCACCTTCGAGATCACCTCCCCGAACTCGGCGCACGCTGTGTCCCTGCCACCGGCGGCCCCCATCAGCTTCCGTGTGGAGGAACAGCAGCCCCTCCTGCGGCGGTATCAGCTCCCCTTCCAGGACACGCAGAGGTACGACAGCTACTACCAAAGGAAGACCTACCTAAACGACAGCATGGGGAGCCTGCCCTCCAGCCCCTACCGCATCACGGAGGACGATGAGTACGAGACAACACAGGAGTACGTCACAGCGCTAGAGCAGCCAAAGAAAACAGCCAGCAGCAACAGGCGGTGGAAAAAATCCAAACTGAACGGGCACATCCCTCACAGAGCCAGAGCCGTCCGGGACTCCTTCTCCTTGAGCAGCGCTTCTTACAGCGAGTCTGACGAGGAGCTGGTGGCCGAGAGCACCCCCTTCCTAAGCACTCAGAACAATGAGGAGGCGCACACAGAGTCGCCCCCGCTCCACCGGCCGCGCGACAGCCGGACTCAACACCCCTG
>VWZY01012409.1:170938-185089 GCA_013399075.1 Chloroceryle aenea | reverse complement strand
CATGTGTGGAAAGCAGAGGCAATGCCATCTGCTACTGGAGGAAAATCCATCCTATATTGTTGGGAACCCACTAATCACACCCAACAAGTACTGTCTAACCACAGTACAATGCCAGGTCTATGTAAAGTCTGCAAAGATTAATCATCCCATCATTGAAAGAGTTGAGGAGAAAGGGGAGGGCTGTGCAAGACTCTCCTGTTGCTCTTATGATCTTGGCTGCTGCTCTGATTGTATAAGGTGGCTACAGGAGGCAAAACTAGACCAACAGATTTACTCCTTCCTTATTTAGGACATCCCCTGCTTGCCATTGTTTCCATCAGTGATTTGCTGGTTCTGCTGAGTACTGCCCCCATTGCTCCTCACAGGACATAGCATAAAGGGGTGCATCTCCTCTCTACCTGGCACCTCTATTCCAAGGCCAGATGGAACCTCTTTTAAGGACTTGTACAGTACTTGCCCTTTCCACTCACATCTCAGAGGCAGCCTTTACAATCCTCTTTGTCAGCACAAAGAAACCAGCATTTCTAGAGCAGATCTCATAAACCATATGAGATTAATTATGCTGTGGAAGTGCTGACTTCTCTTCGTGGACTGAAAAGGCAGCCTAGAGAAAATGCTCAGATGGCAACTTCTCTGCAGGCATCCAAAACAAGATGTCTGCAGCAAGCAACTTTTTGAAGGGTTGATACAAAGAGAAGGGACCCAGCAGCCAGAAACTGTGTCTTTGGCAAGTTGGGATGGGCATGACACAAAAGGGCTGTGCAGCCCTGGTATGAGGGCGGGGGGGACATTTCCATCCTTTAATATCTCTGAGTCTCAGCCACAAAATGACACACTCGGCCTGGGATAACACTGGGAATAATCCAGGCTTCTGCTGGAAGCAGAACTAGAGTCCACCAGCAGTCCCTTCCTACTGACACCTAACCTGTGTGGTAGGAATCACACCTTCTGATCAACTCTCACTGCAACAAAATAGCCCATTTCTCCCACAATTAAGTGCTTCTTAGACTTTTCAGAGAGTTTAAACTTAGCTACATGCATCCTCAAAGAGCCCGTCATCAGATGGAAAACTGGTTTTGGCATTATTTACAGACACGGCTGCAGCAAACAAGATTAATTCTCTTAGGGATTCCCTTAGCTCTTTATTTATGTTGCTGAAAAAGACTGGTGCATACTGAAAACTGAACCACTTTCTTACTCAGGACCTAAGAATTGTCAAGTTCCAGCACAGTAAAGGAAAATTTTATTTCTCTCGTCAGTTTTCCCCTCCTCTGGTTAGAAATCACAGAGGGGAGGAAATGTCTGTTGCTTCTTTTTTTAGCTTCAGTGCAAAACAGTGAGTCTTGCTGCTGCCCCAAGACACCCACCCAGTTTGTGAACCCTCGTTCTTGTCTCTCCTTTCATATTTTCCCAGGCTCACAGCATCCACTCCCGAGCTCCTAATTCCCCTCAATCAGCCAAGGTATCATTTATCACCGAAAATATGAAAGTTCCTTTACCTCAAATATTAGGTAATGTTCTTTGAGTCTGTATTCCTCAGCTTCTTTTGACTTGAGGCTCTTCTCTACAGGATGTAATTTATGCTCTGCTAATTCATCTGCAATCTGCTTCATTTTATTTTCATGAGACCTCAGCTGTTCCTCCTGCCGAGAGAAGCATGTCAGGTATTAAAATGTAGGAGTGCAACACCCAAGTGCATAGCCTGCTTGTTGATGTGGGATCTGTCTCTGCAAGGATGTCAGCTTAGCTACTGTGCTGGAGTCAAATATGAGCAGCACATTTGCAAATTCATCTGATAAGGAGAAGCTGAAACGCAGGTATTTGGGTATGATCAAAAATCATGTATCACAAATGCCAAGAGTGGTTTCCTCTGGCACCTAGGCTTCTTTAGCATCATAAACACAAAACACACTGCATCCTTTAACAGCCAGGCAGAACCAGCAGTGTCCCAAGGGCTGCTCATCCTGCTTTTTTGGGGGATAGGAGTACCCTTCCCATCTGGGCTCTGAGAAACGTGCCATTTGCCCACATCTGGTTCAGCAGTTAGGAGCTGTATCTCTGCCCTGGCATTTCAGGCTGTCCTTCCCTTTGCTGGGGGCCAGTGGCAGTGTGTCCCTACTGTTTGGAGGTGCTAAGGCATGTTGAGCTTTCACTGGATAAGGGAAAAGAAAAAGCTACTCTTTGGTTAGCAGCTGCCAGTTGCTCTTGGTTAACTGAGACTTAGGCAGCCATGGCCTGGTGCACCATGCACCCTTGCTTCTGGAAGGTTTTCTTCACCATTGAGTGGGACTTAGACTCACTCTTCATCTATGGCTTTCTGTCTTGAGAAACAACAGTGTGCCACCTCCGAATGCCATGTTATAAAATAAACCAGGGCTGTAGCCAGCTGTTGGGCTCAGTAGCAACAGCTGTTTCAACTCCAGCAACAGAAAGGTGCTGGGGTGTGATGGGCAGAGAGGAATAAGCAATCCAGAATCAATAGCAGGAGCATGTACACAGAGCTGCTTCACAGCCATTGCAAAGGAAGTGTTGGCCAGACACAGGGATTTGCCATGGTCTGTCCGAGTCACCCACTCCACTCTCCTGCTCCAGCCCTGAGCACCTCAGTGTGTCTATCAGCCAGGAGCTGGGGGAGTTGCAGACGGGTTCAGCCTAAGCTGTGTGCTGAAGGGCTGGCTGAGTGCTGGGCACCCCTCCATCGCTATGTGTTACCTGGCACAGCTTGGTCATGGATGAAGGCAGGAGGGGGCGGCAGAACTTCTTCATGGAGCAGATTGCAGCTGGGAAGGCTGGGGCAGAGAAAATGGCAGCAACAAGGTTGATTCGCAGGATCCAGGACAGCATTTCTTCCTTACTTCTGTTATGGAGGCGGGGGTAAGAGAGAGGGTGTCTTGTTAATGCTCCTGACCCAGGAGCAGCCAGCTCAGAACAGCCCCGAAGCCACAAGGTCTCAGGAGGCCCAACAGTGGCCATGCTTTGAAGCCAAATCTGTTTCACCCTGGGTTGTGAGCAGAGGATAACACTGGTTAAGTGGTTCCTCTACAGTGCCCAAATGATTTCAGGGCTGTTGTCTGCCCGTTGAAGTCCTGGCAGTCCTGCCTTCCTCATCAGCTCTGATTGTGTTCCCTGAGGAGGTGGGAAGAGGCAGCATGGTGGCAAGGGCCAAGGATATCCTGCTCTTTGGAGAGTGACTGCCACACAACAGAGGTCTCAGAGAGCAGGGTGGACCTTTCATTTGTGGGACACTGCCCATGGTCCTCATCAGATCTGTTCAGGAACTGCTGCAGTGGATTTTCACCGCACAAATTCAGATGTCAAGTTTTTGCTTGACATTATTACCCCAACCCAACTTATAGACAGCATCACCTATCGCAGCAGGAGACAAGAAAAACATCAGCCAGAAGACTACTCGATCACACTTGATACTTACTAACAGAGCAACTTCCCTCTGCAATGGACTAAGGCAGAAAGAAAACATAGCCTGGCTGAGTAAACTTCTTTAATGAGCTTTAGACAGTTTCCCCAACAAAAGTCCATGAGGGGAACCAGCAGCTCCTTAGTTCAATGCACCATACAGATTTTCTGCCCTCCACAGACTGTCAGCAGAAGTTAGTAAGTAGGGACCTTTACTCAGCCCTTTACATCCCACCCCAACCTGCTCAGCCCACCTTGGCGACAGATGAGAAAGGACCTCTAGGACTGACACACAGCTACCAAGAGTGACAGGTGGAAACTGTGACCCCCATGACCAAGATCTTTGCACAACTCTGCAGACCTCACTCTCAGCCCTTCAGCTCAGCATTTTCCTTCCCCCAGGTTTGTCCACTAGTGTGTGTGTTGATCTGTCCAGGTCAGAGGGAGTCTGGTGGTGGCTGGAGGCCAGGCTGCCCACCCAGGCTCTGTGGGAAGAGCTGTTACTCACGGGGCCTGAAAGAGGAAGACTCTCCAGTCTGCTGTCTTCAGCTTGAGCACATTGGACTTCTTGCTGTAGTCAGAGGCTTTCGTGGCTAAGGCGTGGTGCACACGGATGGCATTTTTCAGATCCACTTCAGAGAGGTCTTTGTCAGGTTTATATTCATCCTGTGAAGAGGAACGTTAATTGGATAATGACAACACTAACATTTGTGGGCTACTTTAATGAACCTGCCTTTCTCTCTGTGCTATAATCACAGAGTGCCAAGACCAGGAAAAACACTGCTTTGTACAGTAAATGCGAGGAGCTGATAATGATAATAATTAACATCTGGCAACTTCTTCCATCATTAAGTTCACTGGGAAGATATGAAGAAGGGGATGAAAGTTTTAAATGTAATTACCAATAGTTATCTCTAACACGGCGTACGCCTGAGGCGCTGGGGGAAGGCACAAGGCAGGGCCAGGTTTCTGCAGAGCTTCACCCACGGAGCAGAGCTCAAGCCAGGATGCAACTCATGATTGCCATCAGGTACCAGTGAGTGCCTGTCCTGATTCTGCAGCTTTGTGTGGCAGAGGACCTGGGCTCTGGTTTTGCACCATCTCAGGCAGCCTTGGAACAGCAGCGTTCCTGCAGCCAGTGCCCCTCTGTGCAGGTGTGGGTCTTGCTGGGCAGTTGCCAGACTGAGCATGGCCCAGCTGATCCATACTTGGTCTCTCATTATCGCGTGTGCCCCTTTGGCACGGGCTCTTGTAGTCGTTAGATCACAATTAGACTGCAAATCGCAGTAGCATTCCCTGTATTCCTGCTTTACTTTCTCTATAAGTGGATGTAAGAAAGCCTGTCCCTGGCTAAAACAAACCACCATAAGATTCTGAAGTCTTTGCTTCCCTCCTTTTTTGAAGCCTCCTATCCAGGAGACTGGTTACCATACTGTGTTCATTTGCATGTGACACTTGGGCTTGTGCAAAGAAACGCCATGGGGCCCAGAGCCCAGAAATATCTGGCATGGGTTCCTTGCTCATGGAACTGCCTTCTTAAGGGTGAATCCCAAGGAAAGGTCCCGGCTTTCAGAGGAAGGAGTGGGTGCTGCAGACACCCTGAATTCAGGGTCACATTCAGATGGGTTGTGCTTGGGGCAGTATAGATTGAATTAGCCAGAGAAATGGGCCATTAGCCTTTTAACAAACTAAAACAAATCCTTTGCCTTATGAGCAGCTAAAATGTTACCCAACTTGGAGAGACATAGCTGCTTGAGGAAGACATTGCTACTCAGGCCTCATATATTATAGATACTTTCAATTCTGGATGTTTTCCAGGGCTGAAGCTCTTCGAATCTGAGTAAATCAAACTGAGATGCCCATGGTCCCTTCTTCCAAGATAAGCTTCTGAAAATGTTGTGCAAATAGGTAGGCTTAATGACATGTGACAAGGAGAAACTGCCACAGCTGCAAACTGGTTTGACTAATGCAGACCATCGCCTTGGATGGTATCATCATGTGTTGCCTCTGCTCATTTCAGGCTCACAGGCATCAATGTAGGCATAAGAAAAAGCCAGATCTTTTTCTAACTCTGGACCTGGTAAAACAGCATAAGGTTGAATCAAGCAGGTTCTCTCTGTCTTCTGCCTCCTTGCTGGTGTTTCCAGGAGTGCATGCTGCTGGAGGCTCACTCCTGCACGGGCTGGCTCTGCCAGAAAGCTCCTCTTAACGGCTGTGCTGTGGTCATCATGATGATACATATGGCTGCCGATGCTGGGAGACCTGGCACTCTCCACACACAGCTCCAAGGCTGTCTGATGCCACACACACATGGCTGGGGCCCTCACAGAGCCCTACGCTTCCACTGCAGTGTAGGCTACACCATGTAGCCCTCCCCTGGAAGATAATTCCATTGCCCTTCAGCACAGCATGGCAGCTCTATTCCAAAGCCTCCAGTAGCTCCTCCACATTTTGTCTCATTCCCTTTCTGAACTTTAAGTGTGTGCATAAACTGCTGCAGAGGAAGAGATGTGTCCAAAACCACGACAGCAACACAGATGCTTTCAGGGAAGGGATTCTGGTTTAAACCCCAAAGAAATTGATTTATACCAAAAACATAAGTAGTATCATATCTGAAGGAACTCCAGGCAATGTTTTGTCCACATTATATTACCACTAACCTCACTCTCACCTTTATCATGGTGTTATACTGCCATTTCTTTCCTGTCAAAAGGTTTAATCTGAAATTGCAGGGCTGTTGAATTTTTGTCTTATGTGTCCTGCACTGTTCACACAGGTACTTGTCACTGGGAACTGGGCAAGGTGTGCTGTGTCACACCATTCCAGTTACCCTTAGCCGCCGGACCTTGAGTGGTGACATGTCTGATTTTCCCTTGATTCTCCAAGTGAAAGACAGTGGGGGTCAGCAATTTTCAGGATCTGTTTTGGGAATTTCTTCCTGCAGGAATTAATCCTAGGTGTGGATGCTGTTTCTGAATCCCTCTAAATTAATTTCAGCTTTTAATGGTGATGGTGTAGACACACTCCCTGTTCATGTGCCTCTCCTGTCTGCACAAAGATTTTGCTTAGACATGCAAGATGATCCCCTTGTCTGGGCTTAGTTTTTGCCATGGCAGTGTTCCATGGTGTCTTTACTTCACTCTTCTGATGCCAACTCTCCCCTACTGCCCACCTCTGTGGTGGGAGATCCACAACATACAAGCTCCACATCTCAAAGCTTGTTTCATCAAGAAAAGGCATCTCCCATGTCTGCCTTCATAGTACACCTGGATGAAGTAAGAAAGTCCAGTGTATTGCTCCTGCTACTCTCTCCTCTGAACTCAGCACCAGACCAGAGGAGTGATGTGAATATGGACACAGAGCTAGTGAGACTTCTCATGCTCTGGCTTGTGAGTTTGTTTTCCCCTTTTTCCTTTTCTTCAGCTCACATCTCCCAGCCTAAACAAAACAATTTAATGAGGAAAACTAAGCACTGTGCCCTTTACAGTCTGGTCATCAACTTGACACTCCAAGTAGCACTACCATGGCAAGTGCCTGCCTGCACAGGACAGCATCCGTGGCTCAGGGCTGCACAGGGAACACCCTCATGGTTTGGGACAGACCCTGTGGGAAGACCTTCACCCTTCTGAGGACTTACATATAAAAGCATCTTATGCTTTGTAGCTCTCCATCATTCCTGTCAATACCCCTCTATGTGTAGTGATTAAGGGTTATTATCCCCATTTTACAGAGGTGAAGTAAGTTGCCAAAGGCCATGGAGTGAGTCGGTGCCCAGTGCAGATTAGAGCACAAGAGAGGTGTGCCCTGCTCCCAAGCCTGCATTTCTTCCTCAAGACTGTGCTGCATTCCTTTAGAGGATCAAGCAATTGCTTCAGTAGACTGTGCTAGAACACGCTAATCCAGCAATTAACGCTGGCGAGTCAACGATGTGACATCTCTACATCAGCAGGTTTATGGCTGCTGCCTGAATTGCTTCTCACAGACTGACTTCTACCTGTCCACTCATCCACTCTTCTGCCTATCATCCACTGTCTCTGTATCCAGCCATTCCTCCTTTCTATACTACTATCTCCCCCGGACCTCTTTCCTGTCCTACTTCCCTCTCTCTTTCACTCTTATTTCTACTCAACTTGCTCCCCAGAACCAAATTGAGTAGAGTTGCCTATTAAACTTATGTCAATCTCCTTAAGCCTAGATTCTTGCTTTGGTCTGAGAAAAAAATTGGAAGTGGCTGAACCTGTGCTCCATGGTGACAGGTGGGTCTGGAAGCAGATACTTTCTGCTCTATCTTCACATCAGAATATCTTTTCTCAGTGATTTGTGCTCAAGCCAGGTTCTACCTTATGTTTCTGTGAAGGCATTTTCCGCTAAGAGCTTGGGAGGCTGGCACATCGTTTCCTTCCTGTATTATGCAAACCACCCCACAGGCAAGAAATTCCACTAAGAATCTACAGGGCAGGTGGATGTTTATCCACATCCTCTGCTGTGATCCTGGGCATGTTTGGAAGTGGCAGAGAAATGACTTTGTCTTTATGGTCTCCTTCTGTCCTGTCTCTGCAAGCCTGGTAGACACTGCCTACAGCCAAGCCCAGCCCACGGAATCCTCTGAAGAGGACCATATACAGCCTGGCAGCAGCTCATGACTAAGAACCCACTATTTACACAAATCCTCTGCCTAAACAGTTGCCAGGTTAATTTTTGTTGTTTTTCCAAATGATATTTCCTTGGGACATCCTTGGCATTCACTTCCTCCTTCTAATTCTGTATCAGTTACAGCTGTTATTTATCAGATACTTTCATAAGCTGGCCAAATCTTAGGTGTTTTGCTTCTTCAGTCCTTGCCCATAAAGGAAGCCTTCAGTCTCTTAACCACTTGGTCCTGAAGGTCATCTAGACAAGAATATTCCTCTGCTATATCAGTCCCATCCTCACTTAAAATTCTAAAAACCTAGTACTAACATAATGAACTATTTTAATACAGCTGTCTGTATGGTTACTGCTGCTAGCCTTCTACGGCAAAAAAAAACCCAACCCCTCTGCCCCATCAGCAGCAATGACACTCAGTGTTGGCTTCTAGTGCTGCCCAAGCACACAAGAAAACTTTCAGTAAACTGGATTTTGGTCCAGCATGGGAAGAAAGTTCTGTCCTGAAAGTGTATTGAATTCCAAATATACATCTCCTCAACAGACTCATCCCAAGAGATATGGCCTAGAAGTCAAAGAACTGCAGAACCCTAGAATGGCTTGAATTGGAAGGGACATTAAAGATCACCTAGTTCCAACCCTCCTGCCAGGGACAGTGGCAGGGACACCTCACACTAGACCAGGTTGCTCAGAGCCTCATTTAACCTGGTTTTAAACACTGCGAGCACACAGTGCCAGCTCATGTCCAGCTTTTCTCTCAACAGCCCCACCAAGTCTTGATCCCTCCATCCCTCATCTTGTGTTGATATCAGGGGTTTCCCTGACCCAGGTGCAAGTCATTGTACTTGGCCTTGTTGAACTTCATGATGAACTTCACTGCCCCACCTTCCCAGCCTTTCCAGGTCCCTCTGGATGGATGCCTTCCCTCCAGCATGTCAATTACACCACTCAGCTTAGTGTCTGTGTGCGACTGACATCCAGAGCACAAGGGATCCATCCAGGGCACAAGCTGGAGCACAGAAAGTTCCATCTAAATATGAGGAAAAACTTCTTTCTGGTGAGGGCTATGGGGCACTGGAACAGGCTGCCCAAGGAGGTTGTGGAGTCTCCTTCTCTGGAGATATTCAAAAGATGCCTTGATGTGATCCTGTGTAATGTGCTCTAGGCAAATCTGCTTTTGTGAGGGGATTGGACTATTTGATCTCTAGAGGTCCCTTCCAACTCAAATGATTCTGTGATTTTATGGTGTTGTCTGCAAGCTTGCTGAGGGTGCCCTTGATCCCTCTGTCCATGTTGCTGACAAAGATGTGAAGTAGCACTGGTTCCAACACTCCTTGGACACAAGGACAAGTTCTTGGTGAAAAATTCAGTCAGTTCCAAATGGGTTCTGTGATTTTGATGAAATTTCATTTTTTGTCCCCATAAAATGAAAAGTCAGTGTTAGTTCTGTACAGGTTAAATCCTCCTATATCACCTGTGGTCAGCATGAGGACCTCCTTGGTGGACTCCATGTGGAGATTTGTAATAAGACAAGTGACTGAGATTTAAGAATAGTGCCCATGACTTAAAGAACACCACACTTAGAGGACTGGAGAAGGTCTGGGCTCTCCTGGATGCTTCAACTTCTCTCAGCTGCAGAAGAGAGTGTCAAGGCTCTAAAAACACCACTTGGCTAAGAGCAACCCATAGTGTAAATCAGCTGCTGCCAGATTTCTGTTGGCTTTGTGACATGTGCCATAGGATCTGGCAAAACACAAGAATCATTAGGGTGTGCTATGAGCTCTGAGTCATAATTCCATGCTGCCCTGAGGATCTTTCTGCCTTTCTTATATAATCCAGTGTTTGTTTACTTTCATTGCTTTGGAGATAATAGTGCAATACACAGGAACATCTACCCACGGGGAGTGCAGTTCCAGCAAGGTGAGTTCAATGGGTTACTGCACAGCATGTGCTACTAATGTAGTTCAGACCTAGTTCAGTGGGTTATGCTGTTGAATGATAAACAGACATTTGACATCCCTGGCTGGCTCACACTGACATTCCAGTGAGACCCTATCCAGGCTCCTTGGATTTCCCACAGAAAAGACTAATCATGGAAATCCTCCTAGCATCCAAATGTCTTGAAAAGCAGAGAGCTCAAGGCTATACCATGCTGAGAAGCTCTTACACAGTGACTTTAGCTCCCATGAGGACCTGGAATTTATACTTGTGCTGATCAGAGGCGGCTACAGAACAAGCAGAGGTGAAAAGAGACAGTAAGTGTCACTTGGCAACCCATGGAAGGGCCCAGATCATCAAGATCCTGAAGGAGAAGGGAAATTTTAAGCATGGTCCATGCCACACTCGGTGAAGCTCCTCATAATCAGATCCATGCCCTTAGCATGAACACATTCACCACCAAAGATGTCAACATCCTCCAGTTCTGTATACTGGACTCTGGAGGAGCTCTGTATGCCCATGCATGACTTAAGGACATGGATTCACCTCTACTTGCATTTATGGGTCTCCTGCTTAGGACAGCACGACTGCTTTGGAGACAGCATGAAACAGCAAATGGGATAGTCCACCATGGTTACCTTTTGTAAATAAAGGACGGTCCCTTTAAGAACAGCATAAAATTTCTTCCAACCTCTTCTTCCTCTGGGAGCTAAAAAAGGAAGAACATTTAATTATACATGTCTGCTTCTGCCAGTACTGCTTGACTGTCATATTTCTGGCAAAATCAACCCTTCTCCTGACCCACCACAGGCATGCACTGGTGCCCAGACCTCATACACCTCCAAGCTATTGCTTATGAGCAGCTTGTCTGCAGGGACATGTGTTTGAGAGACATGGGTTGGGAGACACAGCCTCCCAGCAGGAACACAAGCAGGTCCAAACCAGAGATCAGCTGGTGTAAGGGTACCAGTGGACACATGCAGGAAGTGTCTGCTCCTCCAAATCCAGATTCATGTTCCTTGGACTAAATGCTTGAGAAGCAGAGACATTTCCTGAGCTCCTCTGCTTCAGATGAGTCAGGCAGACATACCCTGGATAAGGCAGCTCCTGTTTCCCTGAGGAGATACCATTACCACCAGCTGTCTTGGCTGACTTGAGGACAGAGAACTTGCTGGAAGCTGGAAAGGGGCAAGAGGTGAGAGGAGCCATCTACATCACCGCAAGACAGCCAATCCTCCAGGCATGGGCTATTAGGAAAGTGCTGGAAGCAAGAGAGGCCCTTGGTGGTAATCTCTACTCAAGACTTTTAATTGGCTGCAGTGACAGGGTCAATCATATCAATTAGCAAAAGGGGTTGTCCAAGTTTTACATTCATCTCTGTTACAATCCCAAATATATTTTCCTTCACCTTTCCTGTAATCCCATATTCTTACAGCAGAGCCATGAGGCATCCCGTTGTCCACCAGTAAAGAGCAGCTGTTTCTAGCACATGGCAGCATATGGACAACAACAAAGATTCAGAGACCAGACTCTCCCCAAGGTCAGTGGACAATTGCTGTGGAACCAGCCTCAGCCCCTTGCTCAGCGTGTGGGATTCAGGATTATGCCCAGGATGCATGACCAGGTCTATCTGCACAGGACAGGCACTGTTAGGTTACTTGGCAGTTAGAAGGGATGAATGAGGTCTCCTGAAAACTTTCACATCTACAAAAACCTCAGAACGCCCTCCTTTCCCTGTACCCTGGCACTGATGGATCTGGAGATCTCTCTTGTGTTCTCTGGGATATGGTGAGGAAATGCCTTCAGTAGGAGAGCCAGGGAGAAGGCTGGAGCAAAGCTCTGGTACTGCCTGGGGCACACATCCTCCTGTCCCCGTTAACACGTACTTCTCTTCCCATCCATGTCTGCATGGGTTTTACGGGTGAGGACACCGTGCTTGTAGGTGACTGCATTCAGCGCTTGGGGGATGTCCAAGAAGGGGTTGCTGCTGTCAACAATCCTCGTCACTTTCTTCGCACTGGCTCCAAACTTGTCATCTACCAGCTCCGAGAGTGATTTCCTCAACTCGTCCTCATCACTTGGAAACAAAGTCACAGAAGACATTGAGTGGAGGACACGCGGGTTGGGTCAAAGTGTGCCCTACCTGCTTTGGTTTTAAAGAAATTTATTACAAGATTAGTCAAAGAAAGAAAATGAAAGGAGATGCAGGGGCTGTAACCTGCAGTGGTGTGCTGAATATAGCTGGGAGAAGCGTGGGTAGCAGGTAACTGACTGAGTAGTCCCACTGTGAGGTTACCAGGTAAGGGAATGGGTGCTTTTCTGAACACCAGGAAACTGCAGACACACTATTGCTGAGGACTGCAAGCATTTCACAGGGAGAGTCTGCAATTCTGTGCCCTTAAATCAGAGTTTAAGGAGGTCTTTTGATGAAGACCAGGTATCATTGGTGTTTCTCAGCTTCTGAGAGGCAGCCCCTGGGGCCTCCCAGGTACTGGAGGAGCTTGAGGAATATCCTCTGCATGTCCGAGGAACAAAAGCTGACAGATGTTAGGGAGATGGGTCACTTGATCAAAACCCACATACCCTGTAGTAGGTTATACATCAACTACCCATTGGTGTCCTCAGAATGGGCCAGCAGAGAGCAAGAAACGCTGGTCATTTCCATGACAATTGCTTCTCCTCACAGATCTCCCAGTCCTGGACCCTGGACAGCAAGGACTGAGCAGCTTAGGGAAGTGTCCACTGCCTTCACCATGCCTGCCTCTTCCTGTTTGGAGTAAAACTTACTCCAGTGCATAGAAACTAGAACTTGTTTGAGAAATGGTGATACCCAGTGTCCCTGAGACATTAATGATAAAGAACAAACAAGGAATTTCTGCCCTGTGTGATACATGTCAATGTCTAAATGATATGAGTGGTCACCTTAGGTTGCAGATTAGACTGGGACCAAACCTCAGCTGTGGAGTGACCCAGGAGTGATTCCACCGGCTGGGATGTCAGCAGTAAAATACCACACTTCCCCACCTACAGCAAGACAGCCACCCCTTGGTAGAGAAAGATGATTTCTCATCCCTCAGCACCCACAGGAGTTCTGGGGCTTAGGCAGAGCCCAGACACTACACCTGGGTGGGGAGTTAATGGGGCTCAGTTTTCTGAGCTGCACAAGAGAGACCCCTTTGAGCTCCTGCTTGCTGCTGCTATGATCGTCACACACCTGCCTGGCTGGTGGGACTTTATGAGCAAGGACATTTAATTCCCTGGGAAGGACAAGGACAGAAAGCAGAGGCAGGAAAGGAGAAGAGGGTCTTGCCTATGCAAGGTTATGACTCAGTGCCGTGTCTCTGAAAGAGCAGGTCCCCTACATCAGGGAACATCTGTCCCACAGCAGAGGAGCTGAGAGGTCTCTCCTGTTGTAGCCTGTCCATCTGCAACCAAGCAGGACACCCTGCAGCAAGGCAGGTCCCAGGCCAGTGTGGACTGAAGGAGGGGGTGCAAGGTTACAAGAGGGATGGGTAGAGGAGGGCAGGAGGGGCGTGAGATGCTGCGGACTGGAACGGCACCACTGCAGCGGGACTGCGGGGGGCTGACATCCCTGGATGTGCCCGAGCCAGGGAGCCTGTGCTGGCAGGAGTTGTATAACTGCTGCCCACAGCCAGTGAGCAGATGCACTTCTGCTGAACTCTTACATAAACCATCCCACCAGCACTTTCTGCGGAGCTACAGAGCTCCCTCTCGTGACTGCATCCACGAAACGGGGTGTAGATGGCTTCAGAGCTGGCACTGCTGCTGGCCTCTCACACAGATCCCACACAAGATGTTTTCAAAGTGAAATCGATGCTACATGACCTGCTAAGAAACCACTGCCCAGAGCCACTGTCTGGCTGTGTCCCTCCCGAAGCAGACAGTGGCCCACAGCGAGTGCTGCTGCCATCAGGGCATGGCTGGCAACAGAAAGTCCAGATCTGCAAAGCTTGACCCAGGCAGCTGGGGAGGGAGGGAGGTGGGATAAAACTGTCTCCAGACACTTTTCTAGCAAGGACAATACGAGGAGAAGAGCAGGTGATGGACTTTATGGCCCAGAGGGTCCTGCTCAGTCCCATAACTCTCTTGAGACAAAAGAGGCCTGAGGTTAAGGAGGAGGACGAGGGAGAAGAA
>VWZY01012409.1:123540-170901 GCA_013399075.1 Chloroceryle aenea | reverse complement strand
GGAGAGGAGAGGAGAGGAGAGGGGAAATGTCTACTGTTCTAGCTTAAGGACCTAGGTGTGTGATGGACTTCCTCATGGCAGTGGTGGGAAGGTGTTGGGGCTGGGGAGCACATCGCACCCCTTGCTGAGGGTCCTGGCCTGTGCTTTGACTGGTGGGGAGGTAGCAGAGCAGGGGCAGAAGGGATGAAGAAGGTGCTGCATGAACCCACCATGGAGGCCACCATGCTAACTGTTCCTGGACTTGTTTCAGGGTAACAAATGATGACTGGGAGGAGGACACAGAGTGCATGTCTTCGAGTTTGTGGGTGACATAAAAATGAGAGGTCTAGGGCCACTGCTCAGAGGGACAGGAGCCTCACTAAATACAGCACACCAGTACTGCACTGGGGTGGAGTGGTCCTGCAGAAGGGTCAGCTGGGGCTGACTGGCTGGGGAGCTGCTCTGCAGAAAGGGCCCTGGGGCTTCTGGTGAACAGCAGGATGAACAGGAGCCAGACGGTGTGTCCTGTTAGAGAGGCCAAGAGCATTCTGGGCTGTGTAACAGCGGCACAGTGAGGAGGCTGAGAGAACTGATCGTCCACCTCTGCTCTGCACTTGTTACATCATATCTTGATACAGTGAACACTAACTGGGTTCCCAATACAGAAAAGGGCATTAACAAGGCAGAGAGAACTCAGCAGAGGCCCCCCAGATGCCTGGGGGCTGGAGTACTTGCTATGTAAGAAGTGATTAAGGGAAACAGATGTGTCCAGCTTAGAAAAGAGATGTCTTTAGGGGCCTCATGGCAGCCTTCCAATATGTGTGAGGAGGTTATAGAGGTGACAAAGCCAGGCTCTTCACTATGGTGCATGGCAGGAGGACAAGAGACAATGGACATGAGTTAAAACAACAATGGTTTCAAAAGGATTTTTAAAAAAATGACACAAAATACTTAAGCACTGGTTCATGGATCCAGAGGGGTGTGGGTGCTCTGTCCTTGGAAGTTTTCAGAATCAAACTGAACAAAGCCCTGAACATCCTTGTCTGAATTCAATGCTGCCCATACTTTGAGGAGGAAGCTGGACTGGAGATCTCACAAGGTCCCTTCCCACCTGAGCGATTCTCTAACACCGTTTCCAGAAGAAACTATGTGGAAGATGTGGAAAGTCTCAGTGACCAAAATAACCCCAGACCTTGAGTTTCTTTTTCAAAGACCTCTGAAGCACCTAGAGAGGGACCAGCATTTTATAGGTGCAATAGTAAACAAAGAGGGCATTCCCTTCCTTTAGTTCATGCCTGTGGACCTTATGTCCATAGACTGCTATTATCCTCACCATAAAAAAACCCAGCTTGACTACAGGAGGGACTTCAGTGCTTAAGGATTGGCAAGAAATGTTCTGCAAGCTTCTGGGGCTAAAAATATGACTCAAAACTTGTTGGCTACTTTGAAAGACAGAATGCCTCTCAAATGCTTAACATATACTTACATGGCCCACTCCAGCTTCTCATTCTTGATGGAGTTATATAGTGTCTGAAACAAGAACATGGTATTAGCTGTGTCTCTCATGGAAGATATGTCTAGGTTTTGGAGATCTTCTCCTCTACACCCTGCCTGTGTACTTCGAGAGATACCTTCCTTGCTGAAATGCCCTGGAGAAGTATTCAGCATTGAGGAGGATAACTGGTGTCCTGCTAGACCCATTTGTGACTATGTGACATGTTACTGGACTGGAGACATGAGCAGGAGAGGGATCTGGCATCCAGCCTTGCTCAGGAGACAGTGAGACTTTTTGACTTATTCCATGTGCTGTGCCTACTCCTGAATGAATTCTGGACTACACAAAGATGGCAGAAGACTCTGGGGTATGTCAAGACACCTTCGGTGTCTCAACTAGGGAAAAGGGACAGTGGAGGCTTGAAAGCTGCCCTGAGAAGCAGGGAAGAGATGAATGACCTTGGGCATCAGTTCTGGTTCCTCCTGTGCGTAGCTTCCCTGGGGCACTGGGAAAGAAGCAGGAATGGGCTAGGAAAACACAATATGGAGGTAGCCCTGACCATACATTCTGTGATACTGAGGGATGGAGTAGGGTGAGACCTGATTGGAGGTGGAGGTATCATCTAAAGGACATTGTGACACCCCTGATGTGGCACTGGTCATTTCAATCTACTTCTATATAGCAAAACCCAGGCTAGGTTGCTTGCCCTGCAGCAGGTGCACACAACAGTGGTGGTGAGAAAATACTCACTTTGGGGTGTTCAACCAATATCCCATGGTACTGAAATAGTTGTGTTGGAGCACTACATCTAATTACAGTTAAGTGAAGGGAGAGAAAAGTATCAGTGCAAGACCTGTGGTCTGATAACTGCAAGTTAGCAGAAGCTATCCATGTGGGTTACAATTCTTCTAATGAAATTATTCTGCACCAGAAAATGCTAATTCAAGGGCTCAGAGTGTCCCAGCAGAACAAGGTGGCACTACAGTAATAATGACAGTATCCCACTGTCTATTTATATCACGTTACCTTCAGCAAATCCTTTGCAAAGTCCTTTCCATCATTTAGTCCATCCAGGTTTGCTATGAACTGTTGACACGACATCTTTTTGCCAATATTCTGTAAGGCAAAGAAGCAGCTCATTAAACTTCTGGAGAGTTTTGACTTTAATCAGAGTGTCTTTTAAAGCCTGGGTTTGCCCCAAGAGCTCAAAGATGAAAGGTCTTCTGCTCTGATTTTCCACTGGGATCTTTGCATCATTTGCTCATGTCAGCACTCAAATTTCAAATTACCTCTTTGTTGTTTTGTTTGGTTTGGTTTGGTTCATTGGTGGAGATAAAAATAAACTGAAAATAACCTTTCCAGCTTCTGCTCCAAACTTTCTAAATGATCTCACCTCTGGTCTCTGGGTTGGTCCTGGCACAGGGTGTGTGTCTCAAAACTCAAGACAAGCACGCTGACTACCTTGAAATTGCAACTCTTGGCTGAGTCTCCAAGCACACTGTGTGTGAAATTGTGTGAGCATGAAGTGGCATCTGAAGACAGTCAGCACCGGGCAATGATGGGTCACAGAAACAGTTGGGTTTGATTGCCATTACAAAGAGATGATCCAAGCATGTGCTTGAGTGTTGTGGCATGTGAGCACAACACATACACTGGGAGATGTCACAACCTCAACACACTCATCACCAGCTAATGACAAGGCTATTTGGTGCTGTTGTTGGCAGGTCATTCCTGATACCAGTCTGTGCCATCTGTCTTCCCAAACCCTTTACCCCTCACCACAGCCAGGTGAGTCACTTTCTCAGCCTGCAAGGGTGGAGAGGCTGGAGGCAGGCAGCCTTTTCCAAGCCTCCCCCTGCAATCCTACCTCTCCAAAGGACTAGAGCAGAGGTGTGGAGCAGTCAGTGGGAATTGTTGGTTTCATAAGAACATTGGTGGAGATAAAAATAAATAGGTGTCTCCGGTGCCATGTCATATTGCAGCCTTCCCACCCTGAAGTCCCTAAGGACAGACCCTGTGGTGACATCACATGGAGTGGACAATGGAGTTAGTGAGAGGAGAGCATGATCTGCCACCAGTGATCCTGAGGATCCTAACAGTATCCTGACACTGGAGGGGCTTTGTATCAAGGTATCAACAGGGGGGCCATCCAGGTGGACCTGGAAGGATCATCAAGAGCAACAGAGCCAGGATGCTGCTTAGGGACTGAGTGAGGAAGAAGGGCCTCAGTGGGTCGCTGGGAGTGATGATGCTGCAGCAGCTGATACAGGACATGCCCTGAAGAGTAAGATGTGTCCTTGGTGTAAAAAAACGACATTTTGAAGGAGACTGAAAGCAGAACCCTTGTCCACAAACATGCACAACAGATGACCTGGAGGCTTCTGCCCAGGTGAAAGTATCAGCAAAGAATGATGCCTTGGGATTAGCTCACAATTCCCCCCCAGCTGCTGTCTGTGTGTGCAGAGTCTTGGCTACACAGGGAGCTGGTGCTGCCTTGGAACAGCTCTGTCTGATACTCTTAATTATGCCCCTGTTGGTGCCAGCACCAGATGAGCTGGCACACTTGAGAGATCAAGAAAAAGAGGAATTAAGCACTGCTACAAATCTGCAGTGCCTGGGGACATGGTTGCGGCACAACACAAGGCTCAGCTGTCTTTGCTTCCTCGTAGGGGAGCCCCACAGCTGGTGCCCATAACTGGACCCTATAGCTAGAGGCTGCCAGCTAGTGCTCTGTGGGTACACACAGCAGAAGGGCTGCAGGGAGACCTGTAGACATGCTTCTAGGTGGTTTTTTTGAGAAGAGAAATTTGAGAACTTGCTGGCTGGTAAACTACAGGGAAAAAAAAAGAGAAAGAAAAGACAGTAGCACAGTGGTGTGTGGATGGAGAAAGGAAGGAGGGTGAAAGAGCTCATTAAAAAGTGCATTAATGGATCTCCACAGAAGAAGGAGGGAGTTTGGAGGTGAGGTAGGTATGTTGCCTGAGACCTTGAGGCACCCCAAACTTTGTACAGACTACTACAGGGGTGACTACTTCTACCCCTGCCAAGAGTGCACAGCACGGGTCTTTCTGCCTGCAGAGACCTTGTTGCAGTGATCCAGCAATGAATGCAGAGGCCAGCAGATTTTAGGATGTGAATGCCGTGAGAGAAAGTGGCACAATCCTTGCAAAGCCTTTTGATTTTTCATCTGTTGCATCCAAGACATATATTAATCCCAGGAGATGGCTTCTTTTTTATTCTGTGACCTGTCTCTCCTGTGCAGGAAGATCTCTGAGCTCCAACTGAGGGAGAGGCACACCGTGGCAAAGTTGCTAACTGCTAAGCAATTGAGGAGGATGAAAACACTCATTCTCTGACAAGCAGAAGAGGTGATGCAAAGGCTCCAGCAAGGATGCTAATACTGTGAATCAGCTGGTCAGACAAGGTTGGTGAAACACTGCAGATTCAGGGGCAGGATTCAGGCTGGCTGCTGGCAGGATGCTGGGGTGGCTCAGACTCAACACAACCTCCAGTCAACAGTATCTTAGCACCCCAGCTTGCCACTTTGAGAAAAGGGCTGGAGCCATCCACTCAAATACAAAGCCCTGCAAGTGCCTCCAAATCAACACCAGCTGAATAGAGGAAACAACAAAACCCCACTCCAGGACATGGACTTTGCAGCTTCACTGGTTCAATTCTTGCAAAGAAACAGTTTTGTGATCACAAGTTGCCTCATTATCAGTGGCACCAGCACCAGGGACTGCCTGAGCTCTCGCACACTGCAGTAGTGTTTAGCAAGTATGCAGAATCCCAGGAACAGCTCTGGAAAGGGCCATCAGGAGGGCACAGTGGGGTGCCTTCTTATGCAATAGGCCATCTTGCTGATTCAGCAGGATCATCACATGTGGATGTAATCCTCAGGGGAATGGATCTGCCGAGCTCAAAGCTCAGTGTTCAGATGGTCTGTGTCCACTGCTGAACCTCTGGGCAGGGAGATGCACCTTCATTTCTGACCAGTCACACAGATGGAGGCATTTTGCTTTTTTTGTGGTGCATCAGTCACTCAGCAGCAATAGAACAAGCCAGCAGGGATGCTTCACAGCCATAAGGGCCATAAGTAGACACTGTTCCTGATATGTCCCTCTGGCATAAAAGTATTTCATCCCATCCTTGCTTGTTCCAGGCCATGCAGCAAAGCATGAGAAATGATTGTGCATCATCTAGCACCTTGGTGTGCTTGGGTGGGGACCAAGTGAGTGAACAGAGGATTAAACAGATGGAAAGGGGTGGATAATTAGAGGAAGAGGGAGAGACAATATGGGAATGGATGGACAGAGGTGAATGGGTGCAGACCTTGTATGAGAATGGAGAGATGCAGAGACAAGGTGCACGATGGTGGTTAAAGGGCATAGGAATAAATCAGGAAGGATGAGATTGATCTAATGGTGGGTAGACAGGGATGATCCCACTATCCCATTGTCTCAAACCAGCACAGCTCCCTGCTTTACAGTTGGGTTCTTGCCTCCTCTGGGACTTAGCCATCTGCTACTGAGCTGACTCACCCAAGACGATTGCAGACCATCTCCTGAATGTCCAGGATGGCTGATCTCACCTCCAGAAGACTGTGAGCTGTAGCCTGGCATTCTTTGGCTGTTGCCAAATTCCAGCATGCGGAGGCTGGAGCTGGGTGCTCCGTGGAAAAAGCAGGTGTTATGTGAAAGTCCCAGAAGGAGAAGCAGGTTCCTGAGGGCCAGGGGCCATGAAGAGTGGCTATCTCCAAAACTCCCTCTCTGAGGTGCTAAACCCCTTGAGCTTCTGGGCTGGAGGCCCCAAGCATCAAACATCTCAGCTGCGAAGTAGTGAGTGGAGTACATCTCCTGTGAGCTCCCCAGTATGAGCACTATGCCCCTTGAAGGCCTTGCTTTTACTCAGGCTATTCTACCTCTCCCAAATACTCATATTCAGGGGAAAAAAAAAACCAAACAACTACATTTATGCTTCAGTATGGAATGAGACCCATTGGTCTGACTGGACCTAGGGATCTGTTAGTGGATGTGTTCTAGGCTGTAGAAACAAAATCATCCCTCTGAAGGGAACAAACCCACCAACTTCAGGTACCAATGACCTCTTGTCCACACAAAGCTGCTGTGACAGACTTCTGTCACTCTGCAGGTGACACCACTAGCTGCTCATATCTCAGAGCTCTTCATCTCTCCCAGTGCTACTAACACAGCAGTACTGCTGTCACCAAAACACACACCAACTCCAGGTGATTTGATGAAGATGGAGCATCTCATTTTAAAGACAGTTTGGAAACAGGGTCTGAGTGAACAGTACTAAGGCAAAACTTCACTGTGTCTGGGTGCAAATCCCATGTTGCAATGTCAATCTCATCACTTTTAAAGTTGGATTATTTGTATGTGGTGGTCACTGCTGCAATAGTGAACTAGCCCATTCTGGAGACACTGCTGCAGGAAACTGCCCCTTTACAGAGACACAACCACCCCCCGTTCCTAACCAGAGGAATTTCTCACTCCATGGCAGTGCACAGGAAAATACTGAAACACACACACAATATCTAAAAAGTAAATAAAATCAAGAGTGATATGCAATATCATGGCAGCATCTTTAACAAAAAGGAGAGATCACACAATCCAGGTACAGGCTGCTCTTCATGGAGGTTTCTTTACAGAAAGAGAATTTTATGTGATGTATATCAGCTGCTGATGGGTTGCTAACTATTGAAGGACACTGCAGCACAACCACTTAGGAATCCAGACAAACAAATTCTTTTCTTTTTTTTTTTAGACAGAAAAATACAAATCAAATGCCAGTGCTTTAAAGCAAAACACTAGAATGACTGCACTTACCACCTGGTAATGGGTTAAAGAGCAGAAAGAGAGGTTCCAGGAGCAGAAGGAGGTAAAAAAAAATAAAAAAGGAGGAGAAGGAGAAGAAGAAATTAATGTTACACATGCGGAAAAATAAAGAGAAGATTTTTCAAAGAAAAGCTCAGAGATTTCTACACCTAGTCAAAAGAAAGCTAATTTTTCTTTGCCTAGATAGCACAAGATTATTTCTTCTTACCAGGCATCTTAGCCAACTTGTCAATGGAAAATAGAACTGGTGAGGTTTTGGAGCTTTAGGGTTTTCTACCCAGAGACATATTTTTGATTTATTTTTTTTAATTAAACAAACTAGACAAAATAAGATTCTTTTGGCATGAAGTTGCATAGTTTGCCCGCTGCTGCAATGCTGCTTTGGCTGTTGCAGTAAATGCTTTGATGAAAATAATTCCTTGGCTCCATCCATTTTGGCTGAAGGATGAATGCTCTGTGAGACCCTGCCAGGAGCCCCACTGCTATCACGCCATGTGCAGAGACACTTTGCCTACCCATCTTACTGGTAGCCAGGTGGGTGGGAATGGACCCAGTGGCCAGTATAACACTGGTCATAGGCTACCCGGTCCCCAAAGGCTGAGGCCACAGCAGCTGTAGGCCACAGGGAACATCTGGAAAGGATGCTCTTCCAGAGACTGGTGATTCCCTTCACTGACTGCTGTGTTCAGATGTTGCCACTGTCATGAAGGAGGTATCTGTGCTGTAGTGGTGGGGAGAGTCTCCCAGGTGGACTTTCAGGATAGTACTGGTGAAGCTGCATCTTTGCCAGCATAGGTGAAAAGCATTCATGCAGTAAAAAACTCCTCTCAGAGGTGATTATAAACCAGTATGCAAAAAAAAGAGCTAGGTTATGACCTACCATCCCTTCATTAGCAAGCTAAGGAAGAGAAAATCAGGACAAGCCTCTGCAGATGCAAATCGTCATCAGCTGGAGGCAGAAGAGGGCTCTGATGAAACAGCTTGGAAATCATGGGCTTGTGGGGCAGAAAAAGGGTGCGTAGGATTCATGTGCACAAGCTGCTATAACAAACCATCCCCCCATGCCCCCTCTGTCTTCACACAAGCCCGAGTTATTAAAGAAGGCACTTCAGTGACCCCAGATTTGAGGAACCCCCCTACCCCTGGACGGTGGTCACAGCCCTCTGAAGGTCACAGCCATGCTCTATGCCTGCACCTTAACTCTAGAGAGCAGGGAGGAGATCTGGGCTTTCCACAGCACTGGACAGGGTGCAGAGGCAATGCATCCTCCCAGACGTATGCTATGGCAGGGGTCTCCAAGGGTACACAATGTGCCAGTGGTGTCTCCTATGCCCAGTTCCACTTTCCCTCTGCAAGTATTTTTCCTCCCATCCTATTTTGCTTGCTATATTCTGATTGAGCTTTTAAGAAGAAATACAACCCATGCCACCTGAAATAGATCTTCTTACAGCCCCTGCTGTTTTCCAATCACACCTTTGGACCCTGAGCTCTACTCAAACTGTTCTTTGACCAGAAGCCTCTTTGATATGAAAATCTCCAGTGGCTGTTCTGTCTTGGAGAAAAGGAAGAGCTGGGACTTACTTCATGGTTTGTAAAGGAAAGGTCAAATCTAGACCTATATGAAACCACTGAGTCCCTTGCAGCAGTCTCTGGCACAAGGGGAGCTTCAAGTATCCGCACCACAACTGGTGCTGCTATTTGCCAGCCCCATGGGAACTGGTGGTGAAGTCCTCTCTATGAATGCTCCTGGGACAGGGTTGATGCATGCAACAGGTCCTGGGAAGAAAGCTGCATTGTCTGTGCCTGTATAAGATAACTGACGGCAGCAGGAGAGAGAACTTCAGCTTGAGTGTAGAGAGAAACTGAAAGAACTGTCCCCAGGTCTGTGTCTAGCACCCAAAATTCCCCCTGGAGCTGGTCAGGGTACTCTCTGCCAACCTATCTCATATTTTCCATCAACACATCCTGTTTGAAGGACAAACCTCTATACTGGGAAGGCAAAAAGAAAAGATGCACCTCCAAGTGCTACTTACATGGCCATGAAGGTCTGTGTTTAGCAGCATCAGGGCGCAGGTGAGTGTATGAATCCCATCTGCAACACAGAACAGACACGTGGTGGTGATTACTCCCCTTCCCAAGCAGCTTTGGTGTTTGCTCTTGGCAGACCATTGCAAACCAAGGCTAGTTGCTATGTCTGGGGACATTAAAAATATCTATTACCTTCATCTGTGCAAGGTAATTTAAAAAAATACAGAGATATATTCTCTTTTCCCTAAAATGTTATGTTTTCCTGAAATGATCACCAAGGAATTGGCTTTAAAGCAGTTTTGTCAGTGGCTTTTTGAAGACTGGACTTTCCACTGAGCCTTCCTCCACATCCATTTTGTGATGCCATTGTAGAGACCCTGGTAAAAAGAGCTAGTTTACCCCAAGTTGATCACAGTCACCTCAGGGGTTTGTCCTGACGTCTTTAGCCATCATTCCCAGGCAGCCTGTAAGCCCCTGAGCTGTTCAACAAACATCATTACTACAAATAAGTGCAACATTTTTAGCTCTCTGACAATAAAACTCGCATGAACTTTTTCTTCCATTTGAGACAGCACAGCACCCTTTTCTATACCAGGTGGCCTGGTGGCTTACTGCTAGCTCAAAACCATGCTGTGTCCTGAAGCTGTTCAAGGTCAAGAGACTAGTCTCCATGCACCACCTCACAACAGTGAGATGCAAATGCATTCTGGCACATCAACTGGTCCTTGAAGGACCTTACAAAACGTGAGCACCAGAGAGGTAGGCAGGGGCAGAAATACTACAGGCTTGGTCTTTGGCCCTGCTCTTGGCATGACTTGGTGTGTTCACACAGATGGGCCAAGCCAGACATGACACGATGCTCCTAGCTGTGAATTGGTGTCCTCGGGAAAGGCTGTGACTTACCTCCAGGCCTGGCTGGGGATCTGGCACTGCTCTCTTCTTGTGGGGGTAGAGGTACAGCCACAGAGAACCAGCTGTGGCCTCTCCCCATCTGGATCAGCCACTAAACAAAAGCACTGTTTGTGTGGAGTACTTAGAGCCCCTGAGCAACTCATGCTCATGGCCAAGCTCTAAATACTGCCAGCCAAAGGTGACCAAACACATGAGCCCATGGTGAAGGCAAATGAGCACATGAACTTCTCCCTTTCCTGCGAAAAACATGGTCTGAGGAAGGAAGGGTTTCTCATCAGAACATCACATATTTCTCTCTTAGGGCTGGCAGTCCAGGGGACACAGGGTGAAGGACATCCCTCTTCAAGAGAAAATCACTTCTCAAGAACAATGTGCCTTCCCAGTGTGTGTTTTTGAGTCTCCGTGGGACATTCTGGGCTGACATCTTCACCTGACTTTAGTAGTATCACTTTGGTCAGGCAAATCATGTCCCTCATGGCCCCAAGGTGGAGCTGGTGTCCCAAAACCTGCTATTTTCTTGCTTTTGCTTGGCTCAGTTCATTCACTTTTCTTTCAACTCTCACAATGTCACAATAAAACCATATAGTTCTTCCATGCCCTGGCTTCATCAGTACAGGAAAGCACTAATAATGTGTCCAAGATTCCACACTCTGGAGAAAAAACAGCCACTCCACTCAGTGGTCAGTAAGTTTCTGCCATCGTCATCTGCAGCATCCCATCATGCAAGGCTATTTTCTCCATCAGTGGAGGAGTTACTGAATCAGTTCATAGCAACACCCTGAAATCTCTTAGAGGGCTGTTAAGACCTTCTCACCTCCTGATCCTCTCCAGACCAAAGTGCCTTGACTCTCTCACACTCCTGTGCCAATAGACCATCACAGACAGAGGTGTTGTTTTAGAAATCTAGATAATACACAGTGGCTCAGATTTAATCTTGGTGGAACGTCCTTTGCAATTTTAGCCTGGATGCAACAAGAAGGAATTGCTTCCTGAAGAAAGAGCTTGCAATAGATTTCTCAAATCAACATGCATCTAGTGCATGCTTTTGTAGTAGCTGCAAGAAGAAGCTACTTTGCTTCCTTCCATTGCATCAGCTTCATGCAGTACTTGGATTACAGATGCATTTTTCAAGCCTCATTGAATTCTAGCATTGAGCATAGATCTGTCCTGCTTGGGACTCATGTAGTTTACATCTGGTCTGCAGAAAGTGGTCCTGCCCAGCCTTGCAAAATATGCTGCCACCATCACAGGCAATGCTGTGGCCCTAAATGTCAGTGGTCATGACAGCAGCAGCATCTATAATGTGTTTCAGATGCAGTTTTCCTTATTCTTAATAGTTTTGTACTGTTCAGGAGAGTAACATTATCAAAACAGGTCCTACCAGTGGCACTGACATCTCCACTGAGGACCATGTGGTTATGGAAGCATTTAATTTTCTGGCTTCATTGTGTCTGCATTTGCAGACACCTCACAGAGTGTTCAGAACTGGGGTCTAATTTCCCCCCTGAGCAGTTGCCTCACTGTGGCTCCACCAGCAGCTTTTAAGCCATGTTGCCACATGGCAAAGCTTGTGTTTTGTTTGTCTAGTCACTGCCCTCCAAACACCCTGTCCTGGTTTGAGCTAGAACTAAACCAATACTGTTCAGTAATTTTACTTTTCAGCTCAATCTTTTTGACTAACTGCACTTTCTGAAGTTACTGGCAGATTTTCACAGCCAGTGTCTGCTTCTAGCAGCGATAACGCTCTGTGTTTAGAGTTACTACCAAGGCCTGGACTGGCCATGTGGTGTCCCCCATCCCTCCCAGGGCACCACACTCAGCCCCTCAGCCCTGGTCTGGCTCTCTTGGTGGGGTCTGTGCAGCATGTGGTATCCACCCAGGGCAAGGATAATCAGCAGGGCAGGATCACAGGGAAAGGGAGAAGCTGTGGCCTTGCCTGAGCAGCAGGTGCTTTTCTGACCCAGCTTGGATGGTTGGTTTTACACTCAGGCTTTGTGACATGTGCAGTGTGAGTATGCAATGGACACTAGAGCCAGGGAAAGCAAGCGGTACCTTCGGAGGTGCTCTCCTCTGGGTTGCACTGGCAGTAGCGCCGGGAGAAATGAATCAGCACCCGCTCCCGCTCCTGCGTCTCGCCCATCAGCGGGAAGGCTTTCAAGAACGTCCTGCAAAGAGAAAGTGATACTTAAAGATGTCACGGATCAATCTGCTGGGCAGCACCCATGCTAAGGAGGGAGGTGGAAAGGGGGTCCTCAGAGCAGCTAGGAAGGCCTTTGTCCTCCCCCCAGTCTGTGCACCTCTGGGCCCCTGGCAGGTGCAGTGCAAAGGGTGTCTTATGGAACCAGCTCTGAGCTGTCTAGGGAAACATACTGTCAGTTGAGATCTGACCCACCTCTGGAGTGATGGCAACAGGATGGGTTGTCCGTCCCAAGGGAAGAAGTTTCTCCCACTTGCTCAGATTTTGTATGGGATGGGACTCCTGGGAAAGCTGCTCTCCACCATGGGGAAGCAGGTTGTGGGCCCTCCTGTTGAAGCCCACTTTTGGTGGCAGTACCTTGTGCCAAACGTGACGCCAAAGCAGAGATTAAATGACAAGCTGGAGCTCCCCCCAGTCCCTGTTCCTATCACATGAAAAGGCTCCACAGCGTCAGGGAGCCTGGAGGAGAAACCCACCGCGCTGCTCCGCTCTGTCCAGCCCAGGCCCTACGCGGGAGTGACAGAGACCAGCTCACCTGAGTGCTTTGTCAAGGGTCAGGCCAGTGAAGTCAAAGAAGCTGAGATACTCCTCTGCTACCAACTTGCTAAATTCGTTACTGTAATTAAAGAGGGAGTAGTCAGCCCTTTCATCAGGGAAGAAGACACTGTCTACAAGAGGAACAGCAGATTTCTGCCTCCTGGCCAGCCCAGCTCCCAGCGAGACACTGCAGATGTGATCCCAGACCCAGGGGCAATTTCTCCTAGCTTGAAATGCTGCTGGAAGACCTCCAAAGGGCCCTAATGTGCCCACAGCCTATCGCTGTGACAGCCATCCCTAGACACCTGAGAAGGAGAGATGCTTGCCTTCATTGCACCCTTCTGTTGTGCTGCTGGCTGGACAGAGCCTCCTCCCAAACCAGCCAGGAGGAGGAGGAGGCCACAAGGATGTCCTGTGCTCATTGACACCTTCTCTCTTACCTAGTTCTCTCCATTGCTGGACATGTCTCCGCCTCCTCCTGCAATATTCCTGTTCTCAGCTTCATGCTAGCTCCCATCCCACCCTCTCACCACAGACCCTTGCTCACACATCAGGTGGATTGCACTGGGAACTGAAGCAGGAGAGCTCAGCTGAGGTTCTGGCCCTGCTCCTCCCTGAATGCTTCTCCAGAAACTATTCTGCTGTCATGTTTTTGGAGACATGTTGCCTTTAAAGCCAGAAGGGGTGCTGGTAAGTTCCTCTAGTGACAAAACTTAGTGGAAGTGCAAGAGTAACCAGTGAATGCTGGCAAGAACTGGGGATGATCTCCATATGCTCAGCCTTTGCCATATACAATTCCGGTTACTTCTCCACACAAAATGAAAAGCATATTGCTAAGCACTGCACATCCAGCTTCACGCAGGCACATGTTACAGGCAGAACTTGTTGCTTTTCCCACAACATTGTTTTATCTTCTGCTGTGAGGTGGATGCTGCAAAGACTCTGTCATTGATGATGTTTAGAAGCATGGCATGCAGCAGGATCAGGCAAAGCAGCGTGACAGCTCCAGAAGAGATGTCCAGGCTGAGTTTTGAGAGGTAGGATATAAGTATTGGTGCTGGACTTTGTGTAGGAGACTGTTTCATATCCACAAGGCCACACAGTCATAAGCCAATCTTATCATTTGGGATTCCTAGCTCTGAGAAAGAACACGTCCTCATGGGTCCATGGCCCCTGGGTTAGTCTGCCTGAAGCAGTGCCACAGTGATGGCCATGCAGATTCCTGCCAGCCTCCCATGGACACTTCTCCACGTGTCCTAGAACCACAGCAAGCAGGGTGATATGAGATGAAGAAGATAACTGCATATTTGTAAAAGGAGATGCCATCACTTCTTTACCCCTTTGCCAAAGAACAAGCAGAATCAATCAAGCCCCGGGCCTCATCTGGGATCTTCTCGGCATTAAGTCTGCAGAAGACTTCAAGCATGGGCTGTGCCAGTGCCAGGAAACAGACAGTGCTCTTCCTCTACAGGTCAGGTCCCACCTCAAACATGCAGGTTGTAATATCTCAGAAGAAAAAGTCTGATTCCTTCTGTTTGGGTAACTATTTACCAGGTCTCCTGGGAACCTGCTTGGGCACTCTGGACACAAACCAACAACTGCTATGGACTGCAGCACTGAAGTGATCAACAAACAGACCAGGAAGGCAGGCAAACGTTGCTGCCTGACCCTCAGATTACCAGGTCTTGCTGAAGGCCAGGAGTCCATAAGGAATTTGTGACTCCCAGGTCAAACGGTCTGTGTCAGATGCTGTGGTGCCAACAGACCCCAGCCTGGGTGCCCATCACACATTTGTGCTTGACTCACTTGGTCCCTCTCTGCTTGGAAAAGCTCCAGACAGGGACTGCCAGCTTTGCCAAGGGAAACATGCAGTGCTGCAGGACACCTGAAGACAGCCAGACCCCAGGAAGCAACAAACTATGTCTAGTCAGGGGCTCAGTGACATTGATGGAAGCCTTCTCCCTGAGCTGCAGAGCCAGGTAACATGCCCCAGGCATGCCTGGGACACAGAACTCCAACAGTGGCCAGGGCATGACCAGGGCCTATGCTAAGGTGATCTTAGATGTTTGCTCTGGTTTTCTCATTCAAGAATTGTCCTCCTCTCTCTCTCTCTCTCTGCTCACCCCAGACCCTCCTGCAGGAATGGGTGATACTTTGACCAGGAAGCTCAGACATGACAGAGAATTGTTCTTCTTCCCCACAAACACAGCAAGGCACTGGTGAAGACACATCTTGAGTACTGTGCTCAGTTTTGGGTTCCTCAGTACAAAAAAGACATTGAGGGACTGGAGTGGGTCCAGAGAAGGGCAATGAAGCTGGTGAATGAGCTAAGAAGCTTTAAAATGAGGTTTTACTTCTTGCACAACCCTCCTAGACATCCCACCTCCTACAGGGTGCTGGCCTGAAAGCATCACTTAAACTTACCCTGCTCCTACCACTGTAGATTGGTCTTACACTGTCTTAAGTAAGAAAAAACAACTTAAAACACACTGATCCTCATCCTTCCTTTCCTGCTCTTCAAATCCTCTTGTTTGGTCCAAGAGCCTGCAGCTCTATTCAGGACTTGTGCTGGGAAATGATTCAGATGTGAAAACCCAGCAAAACAACAAAAGTTTTCTTTTAAAGTTGTGTCAATTCAATTCCCAAATACGTGTCACCAAACATCTCTTCCAGGTGTGAGCATTGCAGGTATGAGTGAGGATTGTAATAACTAGCCAAGGGACACACTCAAATGTACTCCTAGAGACTCATTGATTAAAACTTCTCCCACACAGTTTTCAAGGAAGGAGAAGGCCATTAAACCTGAGGTGCAGCAACCAGCAGATCACCTGCTACAAAAACCACAGCAAAAGAGAAGAAGGGGGAATGCTGCCAGGTAATAGAAAGAGCCTATCTAGGAGATGATTCGTGGGCTCCTCCTGTCCCATGGGAGTCACAGATGACCCTTGGTACTGAAAGCTTGGGTATTTACTGAGGGACAATTGTGTTCTGCTGGTCTGGACAGGAGTGAGAAATTTCAAGGACATAATAAAAAACTGCAACAAAGGTTATATCTGAGCCAGGAGAAGGATGATGGAGATTGGTGTCTTCACACCCACTGGCATCCTAAAATAATCTGTTACTGCTACACTCCTTACTGTTACTCTGTCTTTCAGAAATCTCTGTTTTGAATAAACACTTTTTATTTCCTTCTGCTTTACTCGGGAAAATCTACCAGATGAGGTTCTTGGACCTCCAGTGTCTGGAGGCTCTATCAAACCCTTTATGCCATCTATACAGACTGGGTCAGGATGCGCTGCAGCAAGAAGATTTGGGGATGAAGACATGAAAAACCTGGGGACTGGCAGAGAACCCGGTGCAGATCCAGGTCTGGATCCCAAACCCTTTAGCCTGCAGACTGCTTTAGGTGGGGCCCTTACCCAATGCAGGAAGCTTCTGGTTCTGGTGGGCAGCAGTTTGTGGCAGTTAATGCCCAATGCACGCAAGCAACTTGTAGGATTCAGATTGCAAGGGCATTGAAGCAGTTTCAAACAGAAAGATCTCCAGCCCCAAGCAAGCCCTTGTAGCAGCAGCTGTGTCCCTTCCTGACTTTGTCCTGTGCTCCCAACGTGATCAGTGTTCCCCCAAACCCTCCCCACCACAGCTGTGTTTCTGAAGGCCACATCTCCATCAACCCCTTCACAGGGTTGGCTGCAACTCAAAGCCCCACTTACTTTTTGCCGAGCTGGCGTGCCACGTCGCAGCGCTTGAACCCTTCAAGGTTGTAGAGACGCTTGGCCAGCCTCTTGGCAGCCTCACTATCTGCCCTGCAGCCATTGGCCAAAGTGTCCGTGCTGCCCTGGTCAAGCTGTTCCGTGCTGCCCATGTCGGAGTCAGAGTCTGACAGCGCGTCTTTCAAGCTGGCGTCACTACACAGAAGCAAGAAACAATTCAAGGAGCAGCAAAGCAACTTGATAAATGCAACAGAAAAGGCCACATTTTGATTTATTCTTGTTCTAGCCAAAAGATATTAAAAAAACCAATACATTTGTGACTGGACATTGGACAAAGTCATTTCAGGTCAAATTAAATAGTACAATTTTGTTTCAAATTTGTAGAAAAAGATTGAAGAGAAGGTGACTTCTCCCTGAGAAACAAGGATGTATCCATTCAACTCAAGCAGCTCCAATACCTTTTAAAGCTTCATCTCTCTCCACTTGTGTGGAAAGGGATATCCAGCTCTCTCAGAGCTGTGGACATTCAGGAAATCTTAAGGATAGATGGTGTGCTTTTAGTTCCGATTATTTGCTGAGAAATAGAAACTGCGCTTGTACAAATCATGCCAATGGGACAGGCACCAGACCTGCTGTCAGTCCCACAGACAACACACTGGGCAGACCCACTGGCACCATATAGGTGGGGCTGTCTCCCTTTATTTTCTTGCCCAAGGCCAGTTATGGCACCTGTTTACACATTCTGGGGCAGGGTGACTCACTGAAGGCCTGAGAGCTAGCGAGACACATGGCCTCACTCCAGCTCTCCCATGCCTTGGCTGCTCATTACCTGGCTTCCATGCAAGGAAGTGACCTGCAGATGAGCTGCTGCCTCCCAGGGACAATGGTTTGGGGTCTGAGCTGATCCAGAGGATGAAGCCTCTGCTTATCTCCTCATTGCCTGCAGAAGAACCTTTGGGGAAGCCTCTACAGGGGCACCCAATCCTCTGAGAGACCTTGAAGTTTCCCTGTGCTTCAGCGCACATTTTGGGAGTGTGCCTCACTGGCTCCAAGCTGCGAAGGGCTTTTGCAGATGTTAGGTGGACAAGGCAGGGGTCTGCCCAGGGGAGCCCCAGCTTTGACTGCTGTAAGAACAGACGGGTGTTGTGAGCAGCCAGATGAATGGTGGTGCTCACCAGAGCACAAGTGAACACAAAGTGCTGAGACTTGGCTTTTCTTGGGGTTGTTGGACTCTTAGAGGACTCTGCAGCTCACCTGCAGTCTAGAGCACTGGGTCTGAAAACAAGGAGGACTCAGACACAGGCCTGCTGGGGACCAGCTAGTTTAATGCCATGAGACCTTGGTCCCCAGCTGCAGACCTAACCCACAGGTAGGAAAGTTTTTTCTCTTGTTGTTTGGCGCCATTGCCATGACAGCATGTGAGAGGAAGCCCAAAGGGAAAAAAAAGCAGCTCCATCTCTATCATGCCCTCTGAGCCTTCTTCCTGGACTGGGGACCCTGTAAGACAAGGAGCCCTTGCCCATGGAATTCCCAGTCTGCCTTACCTGATGGAGTTAATGATCTTGGTGGCATCTTCCTCTGACCCTTCCATGTGAAACCCATTTGGGATACTCTTCAAGGACAACCGACTCAGCACATTCTCTGACCTGCTGCTGGTAATTGAGTGCCTAAGAGGGCTCCCAAAATCTCCCTCTGCTGGCTTCACTGCTGCCTGCTCTTGCTTATCAGCAGCCATGTGGTGAAGAGATTCTCTCTGCTGAGCTACCAGTTTCTGCTCCAAGAGCTCTGGGCTTTCCTTGACCCTTTGCTGGATCAGTGGGGTGAGAGGGGCCTCAAAACTGACACAGCTGTCTGTCTCATCTGTGAGAGAGAGGACATCCAAAGAGTCCAAGCTGCTGTAGTATGTACCCTTCATAAGGTCAGACTCAACAATCTTCTCAAAGGTCGAGCTGAACCCATCCCTGATGTCTTTGAATTGAAAATGTTCCTTGTCATCCTCGCTGTAGCTCAGCTTGGTGTCTCCAGAAGCAAACCTGGACCAAAAGAGGAAATGCAGAAAATACTGTCAAGGTAATTGCTTGCACAGTTGCACTCGGAGCTGGGAGGCAAGAGACGAGGCAGAAATGGATGCTGTAATTACAGGCCCTTGGGACCTTTCTGCAGTATAACCTGCTTGGTTCCCAATTTTATTACACACTTCTAGAGCTGAAAAAGGCAGAGTTTTATGATAAGCAATCGCAGGGGCCCAGACAACCCTTAATTTGGTCATGTTTCAGTAAACAGCCAGACCTCTGAACTGGAGATGTTTGCAACTGACACCTGCTACTGGATCCACTGCCAGAATAGATTTAATCTGCAGGTTCTCTCTCCCTCCAAGTGCTCCAATTATGGCTACTTCAAAAGCATGAAAATCCTTAAGATCAAGGCCATTTCATCTAACTTTGGATGCTGGCAGCAAAAGTCCTTGATCCCCTTTATAGCAGGGAAAAAGCAGAAGCTATTAGGGAGCAATTCATGTGCTGTAACTTAAGCCTTTTTTCTTAGATGAGGCACCCTAGAAGTGCAAGGCACCTTACAAATAGTTTTCTCTCCACTGAGAGGGATGTAAAAGGTGATGGGCACACACATACAGGCAGGGGAGGCTCCATGCTGCCTTCCATCTAGCCTGTGGGATTTCTGCACAGCATTACAGCCTGTGAAATTCAGAAACCTCCATGTCCAGCTTCCAGAAAAGCATGCATGACTCTCAGCAGTCCTAGCTCTCTTTGGCTTTGAATGCAGGAGCATTTGTTCTGGTGTACATCTCAATAGGAATCCACACTGAGAGCCAGGTCTACTGCTGCCACTATGGGGTCTGGGGTGCACAGTTCCTTCTCTCAAGGTGGGAGGGATTTGCCTGTATTTCCACTGCACAGCTGAACAAGTAGCAAGGAGGAAAGACTGCCTTTCTAGCAGAGAGCATGTTAGTAAGGCCCTGAAATTACTGGCCTAGATATACTGATGTAATATCATCTGTCCCTGGAAACCCTAGCCCTTCAAAATGGCTTGGGCAGGATGGAAGATGGCTGGTCATTTCAGGACACAGTGGCCCTAAGAGTTAGGGAATACACACCCACCTGGGAACCATCATCCTCATTTCTGTGGAGCGGCCTGTTTCCATGGGGAGCACAGGATACATCATGTCTGAGTGGTCATCCTCAGCACAGGCAGCAAGAACTCAGCATTTACATGAGCACTAATTCCAGGCAATAATACAGGACCTGGTGTTCCTTCACATAAGGAAGTTCTCAAAGTTAGAACCCTTGTTTGATACATCCACTGTGTTTAAAGACCTGAGCCTGAAGGACAGGAGGTGCTCTGCCATCAGGGATGTCCTCACCCCAGGAATCCACAACAACCAAAGACAGTCATATCTTTGAGGGGATACAGTGGGCGGCTAACAGAAAACCAGTGTAAAGAGGGAAGACTGCAATGACAGAGGTGCACATAGCCCCATTGTAGCAGGGAGGAGGGGGCTCAAGTCAGCTACCAGACTTCTTATCCCCCGTCTCTGCAAGAAAAGTGCACTTGAGGAAGGATTTCAACAAAGGTAGATTTTTCTGCTAACATGCCAGGGTGATAGCCATTGAAGAGGAGAGGACAAATTAGTTCTCTCAGGTTTCTTATTTCTCAGTGATCCAAGAGTCTGAGGAACCCAAGCAGATCAGGGTCCCATGATATGCTATGCTATCTTCCCTTCATTCTAATGCTGGATGACAGGCCAGCAAAGCTGGGGGGCTGCAGCAGGAACAGGGAATCCTGGCACTTCAGAGAGCAGAACAGACTACCTGAAGGGTTGTAGAAGGAGAGAAACAACCATGTGTGGCTTACACAACGTTCATGAGACCTGACAGGCCCTGACAAATAAGTTTTTGCACCCTTCGAAAGTCCCCTCTGATGTCTGAGCCATGGGAGATACTGTTTTCAAACCAAGCTCTGCAAGCACATGGGTAAAAGCTTACATGAATCTGTAGACTCACATAATCCCTTGATTCCAGGAGCTCAAGGCTTAAGAAAACTGTCACTCAGTTCATCAGAGCTGTCCATGTAGCAGACCAGACATAAGCAGAAGTGAGAGAGACAGCAGGAGCTTCAGTCCAAAGAGCCCTCATCCTCAAGGACTGCCTGTCTTTACAAATCCATCCATCCCTGCAGGGTGAGCTGTAATGCCTGGCCATGACTTTGTGTACAGCAAAGATCTCCTTCCACAAAGCAGGACAAACGTAAAAAACTTCATCTTCCTGTGACAGGAAGGACTTTACAGCCTCAGTCACATCTGGTGGTGGGAATTACAGACCTGCCTTGGCAGTTCATCCCATTGCCAAACCTCTTAAAACAGCTCCCATCCCAGTGAACTTCCATGTCCCCTCCTTTACAGGGGGTCTGTATCATCCCCACACCAAGGGAAAACCCCAGACCTTTGTGGTTTCCCCAAGTCCTCCAAGAGAGCCATCACACTGGACCCCATCCCGCATCGCTTCACTCCCATCACCACCAGCATGTCTATGCAGGAGCACCCATGCAGGAGGGCATGCCCTGGCCCACCACCATGAGGTTTGGTGCACAGCATGTGTTTCCAGAGGTGGTGTGTACTGCAGCTCTGCCTGTAGGTATTCTCCTTGGTCCTCTGGGACATCAAGCCTATCAAGAGCCATCAAACCCTGCCACCTCCTGGATATTACTTAGCAGGTCCCACATTGCCACAGTCCCAAACCAGACAGCTTCCACTCTCTCACCACGCTGAACAGAATAATTTCCATTAACTGTTCACACCACAGAGCCTGTATTTTCCAGATCTTTATTTATACCATGAGCCCAAAGTCATTCAACAGGCAACAAAATGAAAAAGTCTGTGTCCCTCCAAATGCTTCAGCAAAGACCACATGGGACAAACCACAGAGACCAGAGCAGAAGCCATGGTCCTGGCTGTGTCAGTGGCACATCACACCTCTCTGTGTGGTCTCAGAGAAGATGGAGGACAAAGACACTTTCTATAACTTACACCAGCCCAGGAACACCATCTTCATCTAATTCAAGCAAAGCCCGGCAAAGGTGGGAGACAGTGAAAAGACCTGGCTCGTGTGAATGAACCTGATACAGCCTCCCCACAGACAAGTGTCTCGTACTTATTACGCAGTGGGGAAGGCTTTACTTAAATAAGGACCCGTATATTTCTTTGCATTGTAATAACAAGGTTTTTTCAGTGTATGTAATTGCCCGTGCTGCTTTTCCCAGTCATCTTGGAAATACTTTTTACTGCTTATGGCTGGGCACGCTGGGCACTGCACTTGGTTATTATTGCAGCTGAACCGTACTGGATTTTTATGCACTGAGTTGTTTGTGTTTCACTTCTCACTGGTTAATTAGTTGTAATAAAGTAAAACCTAGTTTACTGCATTGGTGGAGTGGGGAGTCCTGTCAAGGATGGAAATCGGGATTTCCTTACCTGTGCACTGCAGGCTCCCCACAAAGTTTTAATGAAACTTTATTTAATGGAATTTGAATTGCTTGATGACTGTAGATGCCACAGGAGGAAACATGTGGGCAAAGACAGCAGTCCCAAACCTGCAGGTACTAAGTGCATCCACAAGCCAAAGGTGGGGATTCCTCTATGAAAATGTTTGAGCTTTTTTGCATAAGTTCATGGGGCCAAAAGCCTTCTGGGAAGGTGAAAGACCTCTAGGCAACAGAGCTGCAATGACAGGAAAACGTGGCTTTGACAAACGGCATGTTGGCATGCCAATGGATGCCATGGGATAAACCAGAAAGGGGGGAAAAGGGATTCAGTTAATGCCACCTGCAGCACAAGCACTAAAGCTCTGGCTTTATTTCATTAATTTCCCTAACATTTCCTGCACAGACACACAAACCTACCTGCAGCTGGGCAATCATGGGTTCTTCCTCCAGCTCCGCCATGGAGTCAATCACCTTGGATGACTTTTTCCCCTTTAATTCTCCATTGATTCAGTTGGAAGAACAAGACCTTCTTGTAAAGTACTTGAAGGTCCAGGGACAAAATGCATCATATGAGCACCAACATGCAGATGGTGACAAGTGATTTGTTCCCCAGGAATGAATAGTTGTCTGATTATTGGTAAAACATTAGCACAGAGACATGGAAACCCAAGGTTCTCCTATATCCAGAATAGGTCATAACAAAAACAACAACATGCCAAAGGGGAGTAAAGAAAAAAGTGGGGAAGTTGAGAGATGATGCAGGATGACAGTGACTTCCCAGTGCCTCAGTCCAACTGTCAGCCTTGTTACTGCTGACCCACACTGATCAGGGAGAGCTAGGCAGTCAGGGAAGACCAGCTCCATGCTGTGTTTGGCCCAGCCACATGTTTCTGCCATTCAGCCTAAAGATAGGTGGTCAAAGTATTAACGAACTCCATCACAGTAAGCTAACCTGATCTCTCAGCAATAAGTGGTGTCCCTGATGTTTTCCAGATGCCCTTCTGATATGGTAGTGTGTGACCTGTGTCTTCTGCATTCAGCTTCCCAAAAGACTTATTTGTTATCCAAGTGAATATGTTCAGAGCATAAGATCATGGGCTGTACATGCAGATCCCAGCCAGGCTGCATCAGCTCCAAATCTTCAGCCTGCCACTTCTCCCAATCCATGTGTTAGTACCTTAAAAAAATTGCACTGTTGCAGCATTTACTGACTGACCACCCTTAGCTTTCTCTTCAACTCAAGAATCTCTGCCAGGGAGCCACACACCAAGCAGGTATCATTCCCTTGCAACCTGAGAGACTTGCAGACATCCAAAACATGACTGCATAGCTTACAGGGCTCAAGGGATCTGCCTGGGGGCTGCTGGACATCAGCAGCCTGCCTTGGACACACTTCTTCAATACCTTCAGTTGTGCTTGTTGAAACAGTTCTGCTCCTTCATGCTGGAGACCTTGGGTAAAATAAACCACCAGCTTTTTATAGGGGAGCCTGATCAACAGTAGAGATGTGATGAATTAGGGACAACTGTCTTCAGCCCACATGCTCTGTGTCTTCCCAGCTCTGTTGACACTCCTGCCTACGCTCCAGACAGCTCTCTGAACAAACGTCTCAGCCTGAAGCCTGCGCTAGACTAAAACTAAGAGGTGATTCACTGACCCCTCTTGGCCACCCCCTCCCTTTCAGACCAGAGATGGCTGCTCTCAAAGAGCTGAGATCAATAGCTCAACGTCCAAATGGAGAAGTGTAATGAGTGGAGTCCCTCAGGGACTGGGACAGGGACCACTGCTGTTTAACACCTTTGTCAGTGACATGGACAGTGGGATGGAGGCACCCTCAGCAAGTGTGCTGATGGCACCAAGCTGTGTGGTGAGGTTGACACACTGGAGGGAAGAGATCCATCCAAAGGGACCTGGACAGGCTGGAGAGGTGGATGCAGGCCAACCTCATGAAGTTCAACAAGGCCAAGTGCAAGGTCCTGCTCCTGGGACTGCAGGGCAATCCCAAGCACAGATACAGTGATGAGTGGATTGAGAGCAGCTCTGCAGAGAAGGACTTGGGAGTGCTGGTTGATGAAGTGCTGAACACTGTGTACTGGTAGCCCAAAAAGCCCCAGCTGTACCTTGGGCTGCATCAAAAGAAGTGTGGCCAGCAAGTCAAGGGAGGTGATCTGTCCCTCTACTCTGCTCTTGTGAGACCCCACCTGGAGAAATGCCTCCAGCTCTAAAGCCCCCAACACAGGAAGGACATGGTCCTGTTGGAGCAGGTATAGAGGAGGCCGCAAAGATGATCAGAGGGCTGCAGCACCTCTCCTACAAAAACAGTCTGGAACAGTTGGGTCTGTTCAGCCTGGAGAAGAGAAGGCTCCAGGGATCCTTCCAGTATCTGAAGGGGGCCTACAGAAAAGCTGAGGAGGGACTTTTTATAAGGGCTTGTGGCCACAGGACAAGGGGCAGTGGTTTAAAACTAGAGCAGGGTAGGTTTAGATTGGTCATTAGGAAGAAGTTCTTTACTATGAGGGTGGTAAGACACTGGAACCTGTTGCCCAGAGAACCTGTGGATGGCTCATGTCTGGAAGTGTTTAAGACCAGGTTGGGTGAGGCTCTGAGCAACCTGGTCTAGTGGGAGGTGTCTCTGCCCATGGCAGGGGGGTTGGAACTGGATGATCTTTAAGGTCTCTTACAACTCAAGCCATTCTAGGATTCTGTGAGTCTATGATTCTCCTCATAAGATGACTGTGTTCCTCTTTGATAACCTCTGCTGCTCTTCTCCAGACCCCTACTGCTTGTAGCTTCTCTCCCATGCTGGTGTGTAGGCAGTGCCATAACATTCACAGCAGCTGTCAGCCTCAGGTGGCTATAATATAAACCCAAGGATGATTTCTGGTGGTAAAAGGAATCATTCATACTCCTCCTACAAGAATAGCACAGGAAACACTCCACCTCATAGAATCATATAATGTCAGGGGTTGGAAGGGACCTCTGGAGATCATCAAGTCCAACACCCCTGCCAGAGCAGGATAACACAGGGCAGGACACACAGGAACAGATCTAGGTGGGCTTGGAAAGTGTCTAGAGAAGAAGACTCTACAACCCCTCTGAATACCCTGTTTGAGGCTCCATCACCCTCACAGCAAAGAAGTTTTTCCTCATGCTGAGGTGGAACTTCCTGTGTTCCAGTTTGTGCCCATCCTATCACAGGGCACCACTGAAAAGAAACTGTCACCTTCTACCTGACACTCACCCTTCAGATATTTGTAAACATTCATAAGATCCCCTCTCAGTCTTCTCCAGACTAAACATTCCATTGATCAGTCATTTCCCCTCAGGTCCCAGCCTGCAGAGCCCTGGGGAGGTCTAGGCACTTGCAGAGGCATTAAATCAGCTGTGGAGATTGCACTGGTATGAGTGTCCCCCAGCCTGGAGAGTTCTCCCATGAAGTCAGGCTGCCAGTACAGAGGACACAGACACTGAGAGAGGTATTGCACATATACTGGTTTGTCTCAGGCACTTGAGAATAGGATGACACTCATATCTCTTGTCTCCCACTGCCCTCCCTGTGCCACTTGTCACACCTGCCACAAGTATAGGGAGAAGCAAAGGTTAGTGCTTTTCCCTCTCTTACTAACGGCATGGTCCTTTGGATACAAAGCTGTAACCTGCTAGCTCAGGGGCTGCCAGAGCGAGCCATTCTGCCAGGGACTTCCAAGGCATACTAGCCTCTCAGACAAGCTCCACTCTCCACCATCCCCAGGCTGTTGCACTTGTCCCATGTAATGTTGGGTCATTCTGCCCTAAGTGCTGCAGCTGAATCTTCAGCTTACACGTGGGACACCCCCAAACTTAGCACAACCAGCACCCAGCACTCTGGAGATCCCTAAAGCATCTCCTTCCTTCAGTGACTCTGGGAGCAGACGCTGCCTCTAATCACCACTTTTCTTCATTTGTAACAGGGAAGAGCAGTGGGTGAGAAGCCCAGCGAGAAAAAGAGGGAAAAGCCACAGTCGGCCATTAGAGCAGCTGCAGCTTTTTAAACTGAAGAGTTCCACACGGAGCAGAGTCACTCTAACCAAGAGGGCTGAGAAACAACGCACGTTAAACCAGCACTGAACTGACGGTACAACGGTTTCACACTCACCCGAGCTGCTCCTCTGGCTCGTCAGCACTCAGAGCTTCTGTGGATCCCAGGACGCTGTGCCACCGCTCCCTGCTGAGGGCCTCACTGGATATCTGGTGGCTGGGGGAGCTCCTGTCCCCCGAATCCGTGCTGCTTCGGCTGGGCGCGCCTCCGGCTCTCTGCTCCAGCTCCGTGTCCACACCGTTGGCTAGCGCTGGCCCGTCCTCGCGGCCGGTGACGTCTGTCCCCAGTCCCTGCTCACTCTGCCTCTCACCCGGCTCTGTCACCGCTTCCAGATGTTCGGCCTCCCGGCCCCCACTCTCCCCCTCCGCTCCTCGGGAGGGCTGAGCATCGTCCCATGGGCTGGCTCTCCCGCTGGCAGGCTCCGGGGGCTGGCTGAGCTGCTCATCCTCCCCATCTCTGCAGGCCAGCGGGGTGGGCTGTGAGCCCGAGGAATGCAGCTCACAGCGATCTGCGGCAGACCATGGAAAGTGGCTGTTCTCGCTCATATTCCTCTGCTTGTCCCAGCACTTACAGGCTACTTCCCCACACTCAGCTCAGGCTCAGTACTACCTACAACAAAAAAGAAACCGTGTCACAAGCACCTGCTCAGGCTGTCACGGGCTTGTTGATAGCAGCTCAGAAGGGTGGTGGTGTGAAGCAGAGCACAGGAAAATGCCCCCCACCCATCTCGACCCCTCTGTGTAAGAGCAAGGGAGGACCATACTGGGGTTTGATGCTTTTGCAAAGACTAGTGCTGGTTACTCAGCAGAGATACAGAGAGGAAAATGTGCCTTTGTGGTCCTGAGTCATCAGGGGCCCGGGAGCCCACCTTCTCCTGCCACTCCCTTAACTCCCAGGCAGCCCCAGCCTCAAGCACAGAGGACCTGAACCACATGGGCTTTTGGTGTCCGAGCTGCAGCAGGCAGCTGCCCAGTGCTGGGGACAGGAACATGGCACAGCTGCTTTTCCCAGGCTGGCTATCTGGTTTCTATTCCCAAGTATTCCCTGCCCATCAGAAACAAGAGAACCAGGGGAAATGGGTGTGGTTTGTGTTTTTTCTTTCTTTCTTCACATTTCTAACCTCTGTGATGCACCAACCTGTGTGATTCTCCCTGATGACATTGCATCTGCAGAGCTTCTTGCCTGCCAGAGCAACACTTCACTTTGCCCAACACGCAAGTACAGCTGAAGGGTGTCACAAGTTGGCAGCTAAGACCCTGGCAAAAGTGTCTGTGCTGAATATATCCTGGGATGGTTTCTCTTTCTGTAGTGCAAGGGAAGGATGCTGGATTGCACCAAATGAGACAAGTAGCTTTTTAATAAAAAGGCACCTTATTGGCAAACATTCCCATTGTTGCAAAGTTTGCAAGTCTGACAAGCACTGTCCTTAAACACAGGCTGTAGCCTCAGAGTGCCTTGGGAGCTTTTCTCCACTGTAACCCCTGCAGCTGCAATCAAGCACCACTAGAGATTATCTCTTCTGGAAGCAGGAGTTCCTGTGTGGCACTCAGGATGAGCCATGATAACAGCTGATTTTGTTTAAAAGCAGTGTCTGTCTTCACTCATTCAGGAAGGGTGGGTAATCAAGTACAGCGGGCAGATGGGACCCCTGGGCTCTCCCCCTAATTCTGTTCCTAACTCACATCTCCAACAGATCATTGAAATTCCCTGCCTCAGCTTCCCTCTCTGTAAACCATAGATTATACATCACCTCTGAGAAGTCAAGGTGCCCAGATGTCAGTGATGGGCTCTGGGTGCTTTGACTTGCTGAGCTGCAGCTCTCGTTAGCACTAAAATCACTAATTGCTTGGCCAGTTAGGACTCTGCTAGGTCTTGGTAACAAGAGGTGCTGGGCTACAGCCACCTCTGCTCTTACAGCCCTTCACCCTGTGGAGGTGTCAACACCTTCCTCCCTGTTGCTGACTCCCCTGCACCTGGGCAAGGAGCAATGGAGGTGAGTTCAGCCCCAAACACCTCTTTATGGCCTGGCTACAGACAGATCCACATGGGTGTGAACAAGACACAATGTGAGGGGAACCCAAATCCTTGGCTGGTTTTGCTCCAATCCCACAGCCCAGGCAATCCTGGAGCCTGGCTCTGGCCCACTCTCCATGCCCTGCACCCCTCAGCTGGGAGGTGTAGTGGGCTGGGGAGTTCAGAGCTCCGCGTGGGGTGGGTTTGGGAAGAAATGCTCCTCGAGGGTTGCATAAACCACAGTCATGAGATGGGGCAGGTCCCTTCTTGAGGCAACAGTAGTGGTTTTACCTCTTCTCCACGTGCATCCATGTGCATCCCTCGCTGTCACAGAGTGCTCAGCATCACCACACCTATCGTATTAGGCGCAGCCAGGTGCTTCCGACCCCTGCACGACCCCTGCCTGTAACAAGGGATCAGAGAAAGTGAGACCCAGGCCAAAGTGTAGAACCCCACTGATCTTCTGCCACCGCTCCATATCCGGCTGTTTCCCAGATCCACCCCATGGGTTGTTCTCTGCAGAGCACTGTAAGTGGTCTTCCTTCTGCACACTCTGGTCCTCCCTGGTTTCAGACACAGCAGTGCAACAGCCAAGTGCAGGAGTAATCCTTAGAAAGGGCTTCTGACTTCTGTCTTTATGAAGTCCCCCCTGACCAATTAAAGTGGAGCAAAGGGACTGTGTGTTTACAGGTTTCAGGAGAAACCTGAGGATGAGTCCACTGAATGTCTGATTTCACCCACCAGATCCACAGAGGGAGATGCCTGTGTTACAGAGGGATCCCCCCTCAGCAATCCTCCCCAGCCCCACCAACAAACCAAGAGCCAGGTTACAGGTCTCTGAGCTAATTGCAAGCAAATCTGAACTACTGAAATCATTGATGTAGCAACATTTCCCTTGCAGAGAGTATAGTACAATGCAGATTGGCAGGGACAGTGATGCCTGTCCATGAGGTGGCCCCAGGCTGGAGGAGCATGTCTGGTCACCACAGATGGTGTGTCATCTACAGACAACTGCCTGAATTAGCAGGCCAGACTTGCTATAGAGTTGATGGACAGAGACAGACAGAAAGGGCACCATTGCCTGAGTGCTGTTAGAGTTCTACCTCAGACTGAGTGAATCAGGCCCTACATGTGCCACCTGTTTTCCAATGGCTAGAAAGAGCCCATGAAGAGCTTGGTTGTGGGCCTTCATGCTCTCAGACAGTCTGCCTCTCCCTGACAAGAGAAAGTCCAGCCAAGTCTTCCAGGGACACCCACGTCAGCCTCCTGTGGTCCAGAATCCCACCTGCAGGAGCTGAGCCCTCCCAAGAGAGGTCAGAACAAGCCCCTGCAACAGTCCTCAGATTCACATATGAAGGCCAAGTCTCCTCTACCTTCTTCTTTTGCTATCCCAAATGAAGAGGAAAGTCCAAATCCAGGACAGACAGTCAGTCTAAATCAGTCTAAAAGCATTTGGTCTTCCCATGCACTGGCAGCAAGGCCAAGCAAATGCAGAATTTATCTGAAAAAGTACCACATGTGATGACCACATGACCACACTGTGATCTTGAGTAATACTGAAAACCTGACACGGGCCAAATTTTGACTTTCCCATAGTGAAGGCAATGCTCAAATCTTTGGAGGAACCTTTCCAGCAAAGCTTTGCTGACCTTTTACTTAATGTGAGGTGAATAATGTGGCTTTTTCGAGTCCAGTTTTTTAAAACCAGACGAAGAGTTTGGGCTGAAATTCCCCACCTCCCTGCCATGCATCCAAAACCTCCAGCAGGAACCAGACACCACCCAAGCTAAATTCCAGTCCAATAGCTAAGCCTTGGCACAGCTGTAAGCAACTAGAAAACAGGAAGCTAAATGCGGTTAGGAGACGGGTCTGAGTAAGAAATGTTGGCAAACCTTAGTAAGTGTGATGTCCTATCCATCCCTCCTAACTTTAACCACCTTGTAGTATTAATATGAAAAAAGAAGAAAAAAGTTTCTGTTATTATGCACGAAGTACTGCGTTATGTCTACTCTGCTTTACTTTCTGTGAAGTCTAACATCACTGGTCTGGAAGAAGGGCTGAGGAGTCAATAGTTAAACCCTTAGGCATGTTCTTCCTTGGCCTGATTTCCTGATGGAGAAGAGGCAGCAGGAAGCCCTTAGGAGGATGTATGCACAGACTATTGCCAATCCAAGAAGACGGTTATCTCCCAGCTTCCCGTACACTGGTCTGAGCGGAGCCAGGAGGAGAGATCTAGCCCCCTGCCAGCCTCCTGACCCCTTTTGTATGTCTCCTGTTGGATCCATCATCCATTGCACACACATATGGATGCAGGCTATCATGTGCACCTGAAGTCTGCAGGCAAGCTGAACATATATCAGCCACGCAGCCCAGCCAGCTTGTCCCACATTAGCTGAGGAGGGTCTCTCCCCCTCTGCAACCCCATGAGACAGCCACATGTGGCAGAGCTCATCTGTGAACTGCTACCTTCCTCAGCTTTGGGGGGGAGGTACATGGGCAAAGGGAAAAGGAGACAGGCTGTGATGTTACAGCTTGGGCTCAACAGAAAACAGGCGAGGGTGGAACAGCTGGTTGCAGCTGTCCACATCTGTCTCCAGCAAATAGCTGGAAAGTTACCGGTGCTGGGCAGAGTCCAAAGATAGACTCTCAATGCCCTTCTATTAGTTCTGAGAAAGCACCAAAGTGGAGCTCAGCCTCTGGCCCAAAGCAGCCACAGCTTCAACCAGGCCATTGGGAGAGGACACATTACAGCAGTAGGGAATGGGGGGGGAGGGAGATGGTATTGAGAGGTGCCCTTCTGGGGCTCCTTTCAATTGCCCCAAAGTAGTGTACTGGACTGTAGGGTGATATTCCCCATGTCCCTCCTTGTATCTTTTTGTTTCTGCTTTGCACAGTGCTCTTTGGCACAAGTAAGGATTGGAAGGCGATATCTGGGTTTCCGCCAGTGGATTTTCAAAAAGCTCTAAGTCTGGCTCTCAAGTGAATGCTGCTTCCCTAGGCCCATAGGGTGGGCATCCCACAAATGCTCCCAGCATCCCACAAATGTAACATGGGTTAAACATACAAAAAAGGGTTCTGGTAAGGAAAGGGAATGATATGGTATATGTTCCAGACAGGACTGTTCATATTGATGGCTACCATGGCCCTGCTGAGTTGTAGACAGTTTTTAAGCTTCAGTCCCATGATTTGGACCAGACCAGCTCTGTAAGCCCCACATAAGCAGAAGAACATGGATTCATGCTGGCATTACTGCTGTAGGAAAGGCTAAGGGAAGCCAAAACATCCATGATCCAGTGCTAACCATAGCATAACTATAACTTTCCATCTGTTCCTCAGTGCTGGGGCTTGGTGCTTCCACCACAAGATGGGAGAGAGGCAGAAGGGACTAAGGATCCCATCCCCTGTGGACCTCTGATGCTGCCCTTTTTTGCCAGCTAGATCCAAGCAAGCCAACTGCTATTAGCTTCATTTATCAGAATCCTGGAAACACCAGCTCACCATTGTTGTGTGCCCAGCACGACAGGATAGCAATGCAGGATGGCCACCAACCCCCTGCTCCAGCCCTGCTCTGCTCCCAGGGTCCTGCACAGCCTCTGGGCCATGACAAGGCAGGGCAGGGCTGGTTACAGGGGGAAGGAGAGCAGAAGAAATGCCCCGTCACTTAGTTTGGGATGATGGATGGTTGGATATGCAGTGGGGCCAACAAAGCCAGGCTGGCATGCACTGCAGGAAAGCACCAGTCCTGAAGAGGCTGGGCAAAGATGCAGCAGCAAAGTTTGCCCTGATTATGTGAGGGGCTGGAAACCACACAGCAGCTCTTTCAGGGACTGGCTCTGGAAGTCTCCCAGCTTTTGTTGAAGCTGAATGGCTGGTGGGAAATGATTTATTTTTAATTTTCTTCCCTGCGTTAGGAACTGGAAAGGCTCCCACTTCACTTTTGTGTAACCACTTGGCTGCTGCAACACAGGAAGGCTGGGAGAAGGATCCTGCTGCTTAGTCAAGCGTGAGCTTTTTCTCAGCTCACGCCGAGCTGGGCTGCTTCGTGCTGCAGCCCTGCTTTGCCTTGCTGCTCTGCATCCCATTCCCTCAGCCTGGTGGAGATGGGGCAGTAGATTCTTCCTGAGGGTTCTGTCCTCACCCTGGCACTGAAAGGATGTCCAGGAGGTGAGCAAAAGGAACAGGAACAATGCAGAGGAGAAAAGCACATTCTGATGTGCTGGATGTGAAGGAGAAAGTGAGCAGATCCTGCACTCATCTGACAATCTCAGAATCAAGATCAGAAAGTGAGAGGGTGAGGGGAGATGTCAGGAAGGGGAAGGGGTGGCAAGGCAGGTTGCTCTTCTCTGGGATATGCTGGGGTGCACACCCCAGGGAAGGAGGGTGCTGGGACCTTGCACTTGCTTGTGTGCAGCCTGGAAGTTTGAAGATGCAGGCAGAGCAGGACTGATCCTTCTGTGTCTTTCAGCAAAATTGTAGAAGGCAGCCTCACCCAGAACATCACCATGCTGTGCTGACATGGTGAACTGCAACAGAGCAGCTACCACAGCAGATAGTCCTCAGACCACACCAATACCTGGGGTTACTCCAGCCCAGTCTCAGTTTTAGCTCACAGTGCTGCAGGCTGAGGCAGGAGTACAGCTTCTTCAGCCTGAGAAAACCACACAGGATGGGATTTGCTATGTGTAATGTGAATACAGCATAGACATACCCAACCAACCAGGAGCATCTCAGGATCTCCATCCTCTGAGCGACCCCCAGTCCCACACATTCAGACAAGCAGGTCAGGAGCCCTTAATCCTGCCCTTTCTAAGTCATGTTCATCCTTGGGGCAGGAGGCACCACCCTCACACCTCATTTGCTGACCACCACAAAATGCAGATCTCTGTGACTCTGTCCTAGGACCCTGTTCTAGACCATTACAAAGCAGTCACAGATTTCTCAAGATGTTGGTTTCTGAAAGATGCCTTCCATCCTCTTTTTGTCAGAGTGAGAGGCAATTTTAGGTGGCAGTTTTCATGGCGGGAAGAGGTCTCCAGCAGAATTCAGAAAGACGAGACAGGCAGATGTTTCCTGCTTGGCCCTTTTCCGTGATGAAAACCATGCCATGCAGACATGCAGCCACCACAAACGCACGCAGCAACAGCTGGGCGTCATCCCTGTCTGCCTTCCAGCTAGCCTGTTACGACTGCCTTCTGCTTTTCTTAGAAAGGGAAACACTAATGAGCCATATCTGTTTCTCTGGGCATCTGACTTGGGTTTTATAAGAGCTTAAAAATTCCCTTGGTCACTCTTGGAGAGAGTCCTTGAGCTCCTTGGGCTAAAATGCCAACAGTAACATCCTCAACTGTGATAAGCTATGTGCTCCAAGTTCCCATCCCCTTTGACCCACACGACTATTGGATGTACATGAGTCTCGAGATGGGGAAAGCAGCACTGCACTCAAGATGTGGGCACACCAAAGAGTTATACAGCACCAAACTGTTCTGTACAGCACCCTCTGTTTTGTCTCTGAGTCCCTCCCTGTTGACATCAAGCTCTAGCTCACCTGCAACATCTTTGCTGAACAATGATCTCAGGATCAGGTTTGGGCTGGGGTTTCATCCCATCACTGATTATTTCAAAGGTGCTACTCCAAGGCAGGATAAAGAGGAAAGTGGTCTGAGCTCGAGGGACACAGTACTTCCTTGCTCTCATTTCTCTCCTTACTATTCCTCTCTGACCACGCTACCTTTGACACTATTGTGTGACACCCTTCCCTGTACTTCCGGCACCTGCTGGACCCATCAGAAGGGATCCTCTAACATCTATTGGACTGCATCTCTGACTACACTACACTACACATCTGTGTAACAGCTAAGAGTTGCTGTGTGCAACTGCTCACAACCTACACTGTGTCCTGGTTCATGTGGGGCTCTGTCCCCTTCCAGTGCCCATGGGTCCATGAAGATGCCTTTCCTTCTGAAGATCCAGATGGGATCCATCTGGGGTAGTCTAAGAGGGTTCTGTAAGTTTTGGTTATGGTCTCTGCTTGTGACTTGATAAACCCATCCCATCCTCCCATTCCCTGCTTAGCAACAGCCTTTCTGAGACAAGGCAAATCATTCAACCTTGTAGTTGTCGTGCTCCTGGAAACGTCTGTGTCTGGGAGGGGAAGGCTGGAAGGTGTGAGAGCTGTATTCCATACAGCGAGGGACTGGACACCCACCATGGGGGTCAGATCTGTGTACTACCCACTCCAATTCACACCCCCAGGCCTTGCTGTCTGGGAGGGACTTGAGGTGGACAAGGGCCACTGTGGTGCTGTGGGAGCCTCAGACCAGGCTTTAGGGAGACACTGGTGAGAGTCAGTGGGGTCAGCCTACCTGTGCCAGAGCCAGGGTGCCAGTTCTTCTGACTGGCTGCTGCTGCATGCCAGCACTCACCTGGGCTGAAAGGAAAAAAACAGGGGCACTCACTTGTGCTAGCCTTGTGCTTTACAGAGCCCTCAGGGTACTGACAGTCCCTGCACATGGACCATAGGCTGTCCCAGTGGTTTTCATCCATCACTGATAGCTTAAACTGCAGGTCTCATATCCTTCACTTCCAATGCAGAAAAGAGGCCGTGGATAAAACATATCCCACAGACTAAAATAAACCAGCTACATGCTAAAAAAAGAGCCTTTGGGTAATCAGAAATCACTGTGCACGGAATATACTTCTTCTTGAAGCCAAACCCTACAGCTTCTTATTTTGAATTTTTACTAGAGTCCCCAGAGCAATTAGTGCACATTCAGAGCCAAACGACTCCAGCAAAACTTCATCTTGGGGAAACAATGGCAATTTTTTGCTTATAGAAAAAAATAAAATTGAGTCTTAAAATCCTTAAAAGCTTTCCTGCTTTTTTTTTCCCTGCACTCTTTTGCAGTTACTCGAAGGGGGAAAATAAACAAATATAGTTGGAATTTCTCACATGTTCCTTTCTTTGTACTGACACTTTGGCTATATGGCACTTTTTGTACTGAGCCTTCCTCTAGCCCTGGGCACGCATCATACAAACCCTGATGTTCACTGCAGAAACGGTCTCAAGCCTGTGGGGGTGAAAGGTTGGATTGCACCATCACTTTACATCTTGGTGATGTGGTAGGAGCTGTGTAAGCTTCTACAAAGAAATGGGTCAAAGCATAGGGATGGTAAACTTATGTATTCTCCAGGAGAAGCATGAACTTGAGACCGAAGGTCCAGGAGGCTGAGGAACATGGACCTGAACATCCCTTTATTCTAGACAGCCTATTGGGTGTACAATCCTCCTGGAATAGGCTCCTTTAAAACCCCATTCAGGGTCTCCAGGTTTGACTATGGGAAGATGAAGGTTGTATCAGTGATAGAGTAGCCAGCAGGTCTGTCTGACCCTTAGATCCCCACTTGCAGAAGCAAGCCTTGACCCTCCTCATGGGCTCCACCTGAATAAAAGCTCTGCAGTTCATCAGAGGAATCCTCCTGTGGCTCAGAGAGGAGCAGGAGCCTCCTGAGAGGGTACAGAAAAGGCAGGCAAATTTTTACTGCATCCTGGGGAAAAGAGAAGGGCATCTCCCATAGGGTTGTAATTCCCACTTCCCCAGGATGATGCTCCCCACCAAGTGAATCTGGCCAGGGTGGTGGTTTGCTGCAGGAGCTCAAGGCTATGAGCCTGCAGTGCAGGTGGAAAGTCTGTGGCTGTAAATGCAGGTCACAGGGACACCAAAAAACTCCCATGTGTGACAGGATTCCTGCTACCCCTTCCCTGGCATGGTAGCAAAGGCAGGGGAAAAGGGACAGAGGCTTTCTGTGCCCTGGCACCCCGTCTTCAGGCAGCTCCTGCAGCTCAGAAAAGAGCTTCAGAGCAGAGTGCCTGTCTGGGCAGGAGGTGGGTCCCAGTGGCTCAGACCCTGCATCAGTGCAGAAAAAGCAGCTTGTAATCAGTCCATGTTGTTCAAGACAGGAGTTTTCAAAGCATACTTCCAGACAAACCTTATCCCTCTTCGGCTGTGGACAGCAGGGTTTCTTAGCTCGGCTCAGCTCAGCTCAGAGCTGGCTCCAGCCTTACCTCTCCTATTTACTTTGGTGCTCACCTTCTCTTGAGGGGGAGCTTTATAGTTCAGGTGACTCTAAAGTGGGCATCTGTTCTGGTTGTCTGTAGGCTTTGTTATAAAAACAGACAATGGGGCCTTTCCACTCAGTTCTGTGCAGCACTGGAATTGAATTCAACAAAACCCAGCTTTCCCTGCAGGCAGTGTTACCTTCCATAAAAGTCCACAAGAGCTGTAACTGCTTCTCATAACCCATAAATGGAAGCAGCCTTCTTCCCCAATTTTTTCCTCCCTTTGCTTTGATACTCCTTCCCCACATTCTCCCAGTATCCAAAGTAATAATACAGAGTGGGAAGCTGACTCCAGAAAATGAAACTCCTGGCATGCTGTCTACACTAAACCTATGCAACGCCTCACTGCAAGACCTTTGCAAGATCTCAGGAGGCAGCAGGCAAGCCCATCCTGCTTGGCCTCTAGGAGAAACATTCAGCATGATGGAGAACAGTAATGCAGAATGAAATGGAGTTCTGGAAGGGAAATAAACTTCCCTTCATGCTCCAATACATCAATAAACCTCTCATTTGGGGATACTGTAGGATCAAATCAAGACATTTGGGAGGCAAACTGGAGACAGCAAGATACTCCAGGTAAATAGATGGGAAAGTGCTCGAGGAAAATCATCTCTGAAACTAGGATGTGAACATCAGCCCTTTTCCTAGTGAATGCTCCACCTGTAAGCTCACTAGTTCTGCAGCAGGCCATTTTTACTTTGGTTTAACCTAAAAATTCCACTTTCCCTTTCAAAATTGTGGGAAATATTCCTGCAAACGAGGTGTGGCAGAAGATGATCACTGAACTTCTGAAAGCTGCCTGTTGGCTGTAGAGCACCAAGGAGCACTGTTCTTCCACGTTGGAGAAGTCACGTTCATACAGGGTATGTTCTGTAAGTAGCACGACCACCCTCCCTGCTTTCTTCCAGGATTTTTCACTCCAGAAGAAAGATCTGGGACTCACCTACATTTTTGGTTTGTCCATCGTACTTATGTAGTGATGTGCTGCCTGTCTAGCTCTGTCTCCCAGACTGCAGTCTGCAGGGTGCGGGGAGTCAATGAGATGACTGAAAAGATAATTGCATATTTATTTCCAGAACTTCCAAACTGGGATGGAGCCATTAAAAGAAAAGCAGGATTTCACCGCTCTGTTACGGTGTGGTAAGTTATCATTATCTTTAACATGGCAACAGGAGATGCTCGTCAGAACTTGACTATGACAGAACTTGACTATGACAGAACTTGCTTGAACACATGGGAAAGCACTTTGAGTGGGGGTCATCTCACCCAAACATAGACATCTCCAGCTATGCTCAGCCCCCGGGCCCTCTTCAGAGTCAGCAGGAAAAGGCTGTATCTGATTTGTATTAGAAAGCTGTGTTACAACCAGAAAAATATATTCTGGTGTTCACTGGCTAGAGCTCCACTGCCTGGGACAGCAATCTCAGCTGCTAACGTTTGTGTTGCAGACACCTACTTTTAGAAAATGAGCCTCCTGCCCAGCACTGCTGACCACATTTCAGATGCAAACTCTTTCTCTGTCTGCAGCTCTCCGCAGACAGGCTTCTGCTTTTAGAGTGCAGCTAATGAGTAAGGAACACGCCTTCCAGAAACATGCAAGTCGTCTTTTTTCCTTCCTGCAGACAGTTCAAAGCAGATCCAGCTTGCATTGCTGTCTTTTCAGTCTGAGAAAACAGGTGCTTCAAGGAAGAAACGGTGAGATTTTCTGAGCAAGGTTCTGCATTTTGTAATGGCTGCTGTTGTGGGGACCCTGGGAGTGACAGCCCCCAGGAACTTCACCTTCTGACAGAGCTTCCCGAAGCATGGATGTCTTTGAGCAATATGAAATGTTGATGCTGACTTGCTTCGAAAATGGAGCGAGTTGCCCAGAAAGTACCTACTGAGACCCTGGTGGAGCCATTTTGCAGCTCCTGTGCAGAGGCTTGATCAGTCCTTAATGGATGTGCTGGATAACCCTGCCGATAGGAGTGTGATTTTCCTGATGAAGGAGTACAGCTCTAACAAGCACACTCCTGCGCTGATGGAAAGGGGTTTTATACAGCCAGGGCCATTTCTCCTCCTCAAGGGAATACTAAGAAGAGCAAAAAGCGCCATCAGGTTGATGTAATTGCGTCAGGACAGTGAACTGGTTTAGCTGTACCTGCTCTGGGGCCCAGAGGCTCTCCCAGCCCCCCAAGGTGCAAGACCTGTACTAGACCTAGTGACAGGGCTACAGGACAGCTGCTACACCAGACTGAAAGAAGTCTTTTTGCCTCAGCCTACTGTTTTAAAGCACAGAGTTCTTAGGGCTTTTCTCCTGCCCCTCAGACGTCATGACATTTAGGCATCAGACAATGATTTGGGGAACTGAATTGGAATTACACCCTGGGCTGAGTCTTCACTGATGCACAGAGAGGCCAGAGGGGTCTGCCAGAAATAATTGTGTTGTAAAGATGAAATAAAGGTTCAGGAAATGCATGCCGCTGAGCCTGGTTCATTGGATGACCCAATGACATAGTGGCACAAGAGGAGTGGCAGTCAGGCTTGCTGGGGGAGCACGCAGCCCAAGACAACCCTGCAGGCTGCACCTCCTGTGCCTGACACTGGCAATCTCTGATTTCTCTAGCGTGCAAAATTAAAGGGACAGTGTCACCAAGGTGCACTCCTTGCTGTTATCTGGAGAGCAGTAGACTCCCTACCATTCTGCTTATGCTTACAAAAACCATCTAGGTCATTAAAGGACAGGTTGCTGCTATAGGATCTTTCCCTCAATCTACCAGGATCTGCTACAATTTTGTAGTACTTTCTTGGTCTGATGGCAGCAATAGTAACACATCTGCATTTTAGGTGTTGCTATCATGCTGTGATTTTGCTGTGATATTGTACATCCAAGTCTTCTGCATTTCACCTGGGGTTGTTACTCTGCTCCTGGTCCCCAAGCAACACTGGTCCAACACTCCCACCAGGTAATGCAGAGTTATTTCCTCTTGATGTTATCACAGTTCTCACACCAGGTGCACATGGGAAATCCAAGCTTCCTGAAGCCACATCTGAACACCCCAGTTCTTGCATGCAAACATGAAACCTGAACAATACCAGAGCTCACAGTGGCAAAAGGAGGCAGCTCCAAATGTTTGGGACAAAAATCTCACGCCCTTTTAAGACAGTCTTATGATTTGGAGGTGAGGGATAATGCCCATCCTAGGGTCCCACGCCTCACACTGTCACCCTGACAGAGGCAGGTCCTAGCTGTACATACATCAAACATCCTTGCACAGCTCTCAAGCGTGTATGCTGGAAGGCACTTGCAGGAGTGAGCACCATCCCAGGCAGAAATGGTACAAGATGGGCTCCATGGCTGCAGCGGGCACTGATACTGCTCAGGGGGCCGGCAGCTCCCCAGGAGGAGCAGCCAACAGCAAGGACCAGCCAGTGAAGGGGAGGAGGAAGGATGTAAAAGAAAAGGTCATACTCTATTATAAAGCCCATTGGTAAATAGTTTATAAAGGGTTAATAAATGAGGAGCAGAGGCTTACAGCACCTTGCAGACAGAAACATGGCCTGGAACACTGGACAAGCTGTGCCTTAAAACTGCTCATTACCCACTTTAATCCTTTCAAAACCACTTCTAATTAGAGCCTAAAACCAAGGGCGGGCAGGTGGGATGCTCTTCTGTTTTGAAAGACAGTTGCAGGCTCTTGTGTCCTGCACTTCTAGGCTCAAGATGTCCCAGGTGAGAGTGGCCATGTGGCCCAGGTCCTGCTGGGTTCCTGGACTAGGGGGCACAGGAAAGCTGACAACCCTGCAGGTTTACACGTAGGGACAGGATGTTTGGGAGAGAGGAGACTTTATTTCTCAGAGTGGAAAGGAGCAGAGTGGCAGGTAACCATGACATGGGTGACTGCAGAAAGTCTCAGTAGCAATGGCTCTTCTGCAGGTGACATAAGCTCCAACCATTCCCAGCTTCACCAGTACACACCTCAGCAGAGGCTCATGGCTGTGATGGGCAGGTGGGGCTGGAGAGCAAAGGACACCACANACAGAGGCAGGTCCTAGCTGTACATACATCAAACATCCTTGCACAGCTCTCAAGCGTGTATGCTGGAAGGCACTTGCAGGAGTGAGCACCATCCCAGGCAGAAATGGTACAAGATGGGCTCCATGGCTGCAGCGGGCACTGATACTGCTCAGGGGGCCAGCACAGACTAGCCCAGCACAGCACAGCCCTCCAAAGTCCAGTCCACATCTCAGCCCAGCAGCACCCGCACCCCATCCTGATTCAAAGAATCACTCCAGACTTGAGCCAGGGACACCCTATTTCTACTGTCATGTCTGTGCCTGGCTCACTGCCTGGTGGTGGCTGCCCGGGGTGAAAACAGACAGTGGAGCTGGGCAGGGGTCATGGCACCACAGGACCAGCCAGGCTGCCCCTCTGCATGGCTATCTGGCAAAGACCAAAGGCCACAATGAGTCCACGGGACAGCAACGCCATTCACCCTTCCCTCTGGCCCCTAGGAAGGTGCTGTCAATGGAAGCTGCTTTAGCTGCTGCAGCAAATACAATCTTTCTAATTCTGGGATGAAAAAACAAACCTGTGATCATTTTCTGTCTCAGATTCCACACCTATGCAATGGAAAATGGTGCCTCCTGGAAACTGGAGAAGAAAGAAAGTTTGAATGGTGAGGCAATATCAAGACACCTGGATAAACAGCCTTGAAAGGACAAAGGATGCCTTCTCCTTAAAAGACAGGTTAACACTCCTAGCTATAGGCAACCAGTTCCTGCTTCAGCAGGCTCAAAACTCTGGTGCGGAGTGGCTCGAATAGCTGCCCTTGCTTGGTGTTGCTAACTTGTGAGATAAAACCTGAATACTCATTAAAGCAGCACTTGGCAGAAACCCCATCCTCAATTACAATTTATTTTTTTTTTTTATGAGTCTGAAGCCTTTGGGGCCTCATAATCTAATTAAATAAAGCTTTCTCACTTTCCTCTTGCCTGCTCCCCTAGCTTCTGTTGTACCAACAAAGACAAATATATATCTTTAATTTACTAGAATCCCCTTGCATTGCATATCCCCTTCTGGCCAGAAACCACCCCTGTTCTCTCCATATCCGTGTCCTGCTTGGGCAGGCTGTGGCCATAGCCTGGTTGGTTTTGTTCCTAGAAAGTGACCAGAATACTGGAATCCCTGTTTGCCTCCACCCACTTCCACTGTCTGGGCACCCACCAGCCTTTTGAAGAGCAAACGGACAGAGGCTGGCAGGAGCAGAGCCCCCCAAGGTAAGCTCTGTGCTGAGAGAGGTGCCTCATGCCACGCTGAGTGCAGCTCTCATCCACATCTGCAAGATCCATCTTCCAGGATGTGCAGAGGGGAAATGATGTGTCTTCAGGACATGCATCAGGGAGAGGCTGCAGGTGAGAAGGTGCCATCATCTCCTGTATGTGTCCAACACCAGCCAACATCAAGTGGCCATGCAGAGTGGAGAGAGACACCTGCAAGCGGGACTGGGGCTTGCTGTGGAAGGATGATACAGTCAGCAGGTCCTGCTTTGTATAGAGTGGTGCATGGATGTTTCTCTGAGCTGGCTTCAGACCATCCAGTTCCAGATCTGGTGCTGGAAGTAGATGGGAACATACCATGGGGAGCTCCCTCTCCATCTCTATGAGGCTCTTTCCCAGAGCCGTGTGAAATTTTTTGGAAAAATTGTTCATTGGCCGAAAATTGCAATTATAGGTCAGCTAAATCTTACCTAGATTTGTGATGTGTTTGTGCTGAAACCACTGAAGAGTTGAATTTAAAAAAAATCCTCGAAGTGTAAGAAAAAAAGGCCACAAGAACTGAGCTTTATGCTTGGAGTGCGTAAGCAAATACAGAAAAGGAAAATTGAAAGCAAAAACCGAAACCCTTCAATTCCCTTTGGTGTTACAGGATTTCCCTACAATCTTACTTTTTTTCTTTTTTAAGGATTTAAAAGAAAATAAGATAGGGTTCACATTGGTTTTTTGATATTAAGAAAACAACAGAGAGAAAATTGTCACTCAGAGGAGGAGAACCTGGAGAGGAGGCTGAGTTCATATAAATTCCTCTGGGTTTTTCAGCACGGTTGGTGAACCGTACAGTGGTGTATAAGTCACCCAGGTCTGATGTAAGTTTTTCAGCCTGATGCAGATCCTGAGAGCTCAGAGGCTCCAAACCCTGAAAAGGGGGCAGCTCTGGAATTTACTGTCCTAGTGCAGACCTTTGAAGGTGGGTTCCGTTCTCCATCACAGAGCCACAAAAAGGCCACAGTGAGATTAGGAGCTCAGCTGCATCACCTGGATGGGAGATAGAGGATGGGAAATGACAGCACAAGACACCAAATGCAGCTATGAGCCCCTCAATCCAGAAAACACTTCATCCAGAAGATCAGAGTGGTTCTGTCCCCAGTGCACTCCCTGTCACACTCACAACATGCTTAAAGCTCCAGGAGGGAGAGACCGGAGGCCTTCATGTTGCTTCGGTGTCTCACCTGAGAGCAGGAGATACAAAACCAGTGGACTAAGTCTTGGCCATAGAGAGGGCTTTGGGAGATCATCCTAGGAACAAAAACATGTCCCACACTGTAGAGGAAGACAAATTCTGTGCCCATCCTCCTAGAAAGGAAATGTTGCCTCTTCACTGCACCCTAATGAGGTGTCTCAAGGCAGTTGGCAATGACAGGGCATCCCAGCAACATTACATTTGTTGGGAGCCATTCAGGATGCCTCAGAGAAGAAGAGGATCTAGGAGGGGATGGAGCTGGTGGTACCACAAAGGTCACACCCTGACCAGTTTGCATGGGATGATTCAGAGTGGAGCTGGGAGGCTGCTTTCAGGTGTGGTCTCCTTTTCTGGGTCCCAGTGCAAATATGAACCTTGCCCAGGACATGGGGACACACTGATCCTTCAAACAACCCTACAGCAGGTAGCCTGAACAACCTGCTGGTCCTGCCTTCTCCACAGGCCCTTCAAGACTGGCTCATGTGCCACAAAGCTGAAAAATTATGAGGGAAAGATGTAGGGTGATGAGAAGGAGGAAGAGGAAGGAGTGGAGAACATGTAATCAGTAGTGGTAAAGAGACAGGTGACAAACCATGAACCAGCTTGAAGCCCAGAGCCTAGAAAAACCATGGAGAGCATAAGAAGGGGCTTGGGCTCAGCTACACTGTCTCTGCTCAGACTACCTTCATATGTTCTCTGGCCCTGCCTGGTGCAAGGGAGGGAGCACTGGGACTGCTCCAGTGACAGGAGCAGCATTTGCTCTAACAAAGGAATCACTAATGTCCCTATCTGGGACTTGAACGGAACTAGGTGCTGCCCAGGGTCAGGAAAGCCAGGTTATGGACTGCAGGGAAGGACACCCCTGGGCATCTCAACCACTCATTTCTTGGAGCTCCTGCAGGAAGACGAAGGGACAGCAGTGAGGATGAAGAGTGAGGTGATAATGGTCCAGGTAGGACAACTGCCTCTCCACCAGTGATCCCAGCCTGCCAGCCACCTCCCCAGAGTCACAGAGGAAATGAGAGTGGGAGTCAGAACTGACCCCGTTGTTCTCACCTAAGATTCCTGCACAACAGCCGTGAGAAGAATCATGAGCCTTATGTGAAAAAGGTATCACTCCCTTGGATCCATCTGCCCTCTGAGAGCCCGGATGCACTGAGCCTCACATGGACCCTGTCCCAGCACATTGCTGGGAAAGATGTATCCCTGCTGAGAGGGTGAGAAGGCCATTTCCACCCTCAGCAAATCTGGCAAGGAGATGTCTCCACAGCAGAGACTTTACCAACTAGCAAATTGAGCAGCAGCCTCAAGAGATACGGCCATTTACAGCAGCAGATCACCCCCTCCAGTGACTGCTCATATACAACCCGCAAGTAGGCTTTTTCTTCAGCAGGAATCACTCTGCCCAGAGCCAGCACTTTGGTGGCAGTAGCAACAGGTCCCTCCCAGCCCAGAGAGCATCATTCTAGCCACACCACCAGCCTGTGCAAGCCAGCAGGGCTACACACAGATGTCTGAGATGAGCATGCCTTTCCATTTCCTTCTGGCAATAAGCACCAACTCCAGCTTTGGGCAGAACCACTGATACCACGTGTGACAACTCCACAGATGGAGAAGGCACTCCAGACTTCAAAGGAGAATTTTCACTTCAGTCTTTTTAACATGGTGGCCTGACATACCCAGCACTGTGTGACATACCTCATGGAAGGCATGGCACATGCAAATCATGGTGTGGGCTGAAAGTTGTGGTAACATCGGACGGAGGGATCTTCCTCAGTGGGAAAACCCTTGGAGGAAGGAGACAAAAAGGTGTCAGATAATAGCACAGAGGGAAGACAATGGATGTGGCTATAGGCTGAAGTCAAGAAGAGCTATATGGGGTATTACAGCATGAGACATGAGCTGTGAGCAGCACCAGTGGGAAGACTGGAAAGCCAAGACACCTGCAAAGGCTTCACACTCAGAGCTGGATTCAACCATAAAGAGAAATAAGACAGACACCTCCTGCCAAGTGCTAAGTATTAAACTCCATGTGAAGAGCCATGTGATGGGTCACATAATAATGAGGCCACCAAAGAGGGCTTCATTTCAATTACCCTGAAGGAGTAGGCTAGGTAGCAGTCAGAAAAGCATTTTCTCACCTTGGACACTACAGAAGCTTGTGTAAAATGCTCGACACCCTCTTGCCACCCACTGTGATGCTCTAATGAATGGCTTCAGCAAAGAGCACCCTTACTCCATCCACCCAGTCTCCATGAACCAGTATTGATTCTCATCACCACCACTCTCCCACTGCACCTACAAACAGAACCCCACCATCAGGATACTGAATGGGCCTGGTGGTCAGAGAGAGGAGCTTCCTGGCAGAGCTCCTATGTCCTCTGCCCAATGCTGCTGCTGTCACCTTGGAAAAGTCACTTGACCACACCAAACCTCAGTTTCCCCAGAGGAAATCACAGCCATGTCCTAGGGTGGCCTGAAGAGAACTAACATGCTGAGACAGGAGGAAACTCAGCATTCATTCAGAACTACTCAGCTTCCAGCCTCATGGATCCAGGGGTATCTCCAGGGAAAACCACCTACTTCAACTCCACTCGTGCCTAACTTTTAGGGGGGAAGAAGAGACAAAATGAGAACCATCCATTTTGTGAATCATCCATCTCTCTGACTTCCCCTCTGGGCTTGGCCACACACTTTCAGACTTTATCCATTGTTTGCTTGGACTTGTACAGGAAAAATCACATTAAAGAAAATCCTAGCTGAACCACACACCTTGGAGCAGTTGCAATGGACAATTGGACAAGGACATGGGGATTTAGCATATTTTTAATACAAAAATACCTAATGACAATGTGCTACACTCCTGGCTAAAAGCATCATTATCTACTGGCATGGGGGGAATTTAAGCTGCTATAATGCAGGCCTGGAAACTCCATGCAAATATTACCCTGATCCAACAGCTACACAGCTCTGTTTATCCCAGTAATTAATTCTCTCTTATGTGTAGTGATACAATTAGAGAAACACTGCCATTCTGAAGGGCTTGTTTCCATGAGTGCCTCTGACTATATTTACATCCCCACAATAGGCTTGGTCTTACAGAGAAGGGTGAAATTGCATTTATGGAGACAATGCCACATGCATTCCCACAGCATTTTCTCAATGTAAAGTTAGGCTCCAAATTGCACATTTATTGTGTGAGCACACAATCAGCTCAGATTAAACACAAATTAAAAATTAAAAATATTGACTAAAGGCAGCCTAACACCCCAAATAATGAAGATGAGCACAATAGTGTGATTTACTCCCAGACGCCAGAGAAATACACATCTGTAATATATAACGTGCCCTTCCCACAGATACACTCTTTGTATTCTAGCTACCCTTAGGCAGGAAAATTTCATTCTCATAAATTATAGATTTTCTTTCCCAACTGCCAACACATTCATATCACCAGTTGCAAAGGAAACAAATATAATAATAATTTTAAAAAATATCAAATGCTATTCCCCTGATACAGTGATGAGCAGGTGACTAGCTCCTTGTATCCTTAAAGTTGAAGCAGGAAAATGGAAGATAGACATGGTTAAAATCAGAGAATGCCTTCCTTTTTGTCCCCACAAGATGTGGGAGCCAGCAGGGAGGTGTGGGCATGGCAGGTATCTTTTTAGAAAGTACTCCCAACCCTAGCTGTGCTCTGGAAACTATCTGTCCTTCTCACGCCTTCCTCCTCCCCAGACTTGTGGAAGCAATTCAGGGAGACACAGATGCTAATATAACAATTACGATAATAACACAGCGCTGAACGGGGGCAACACACACCCTTCACAGCAGCTTGACCTCTAAATCCTCTAATATGGTGCTGCTTCATTGAAGATTAAAAGAAATTGTAACCTAGCACAGACAAAAAGACACAGGAGGCGAGGCAGGATCTCACTCGGCAGTGAAGCCCCACTCCAGTCCAGATGCAGTCATATCACTTCAGCTTCTCTGTACCATCTCCATGACAACCATGTAATTTGGATGCAATAACCACTGCCGAATTGATCTTTAAATGTAGCTTTGTTATAAAACATAATACTGAACATGTCAGGCTCAGAATAAAAAGAAGTAGCCCCCCTACCCCTGAGGACTGAGATTTAAGAGCCCCCCCTTTAATTTTCAGCTGCTGAACAGTCTTGCTATTTGAATAATCGCATGGATGAGTGGATTTTAAAATCAGTAACAGCAAACACCATTAGTGTGTGTGTGTACAGCATGCTGTAGTGTAACATCTCAAACGAGACACCACACTGAGAGCTGGAAAAATGTGTCAATGTATATTCAGAATGGGCATCTTCCCACATGCACACGCGTGCACACACACACACGTACTGGGGAGATGCAATCTCTAGCAACCCAAGCATACAGCTGATGCATCAAATAATCCTTCGAAGAATC
>VWZY01012409.1:104368-120205 GCA_013399075.1 Chloroceryle aenea | reverse complement strand
GACAAGGGCAGTAAGCAGCCGGACAAATCCAGGTGTGGGACTTTGAACCTTCCTTGGGGTTCCTTCATCTGAGGGACAGGATTTTCCTTATGGCATCACAAAAGTATGCCCTGCTCCTCTCTCTGATCAATTCTAATGCATCTGTAATCAACCCATTATCAGGTTAGGGTGCTTTAACAACAACCGAAAAAAAACCCACCAATACAAAAACGAACAAACAAGCAAACAAAAAAAGCACAATCAATATTCATCAGTCTATTGCCCTGTCCAGGTTTGAGGGCAAGTAACAAAATCCAATTTCTGCCCAGCCTGTCTTAGGAAGAGACATTTTGCAGAGTGAGAAAATGAGGTTCTTGTTTCTAAGAATATATCCACTAGTGAGGCTCTAAATAACTGGGTTATCAATCATTCTGCTGTTGGGAATGAGCAGATTAACAGCTGGAATCAGAGAGAAACCTCCTCTTATCCCTTGAGCAGAGTACTGTTCTTGGCCTTACTATTTCTGAGACACTCCAAACAGTAACAGAGTACTGAGATTTTCCCTGATTTCAGGTAGATCTGTGTCAGATGTCTTGTGCATGTCATAACACTTTTATTTTTTTTTAATTAAGAAAACTCCTAACCTACAGCAATTTTGGGCAGGCTGGTTAACTACTTGGACATGCACATAAACATGCAGATGCCATTTGCCACCCATGACCTGAGCTCTTTGGGGTAATGGGAACAATGCATGAAAAGGCCACCTTCATTTCACAGCGTCACCAGGGGAGCCACCCCTCAAGCCCCAAACACATGAAAGCAGACATCTGTGAGTCTTCCAAGCAGCAAGGAGCTGCAGGTGCTAGAACTAAACACCACAGACGACACAACAGGCACAAAAGTTAACCAGCTACAGTATAGAGACCATGGAAGAGCTCCAGCTAGGCTGATGGGAGTGGCAGCCACTCGGAAAAGGATGGGAGCCTGTGGTCCTGAGATTGTTCATGGCTACATGCTCCCATGAGATCCACTGGTAAACCTGAGCTCCAAGGCTGGCTGCTCTACAGCCCTGGCTCTGCTCCCCCTTTGCTCTGAGTGGAGAGGGCAGGACCACTTACCCTACAACCGCCCCAGGGCCTACTGACTTCACCTGACAGTTTTTAAAAGGTCTTAACTACAATTTAATGCCTACAGTTGAAATGCTCTATCCCTATTACAAGTAGTTTTCCAACCATGCTCATGGTTCTCAGTGTGGCACACATGGACACTCCTGGATGCTGCTCAGGCTTCTCCTTAATTTTTTCTATGAAAACATCACAAGTGTTCTCTTGTGCCCTGGAATTATTTTGCTTCCATGTCCTCCCACAGCTGTTTCTCTCAGGAAATCCTTCAGCTTTCCCAGATGAGACTCACTACATTTCAGTACAATTGATGGAAGTCAAAATTAGGAGAAATCTCTACAAGGACCATGTTGCACGATTTTTGCAGGTAGTGTGGGTAGGGGGATGGGGAAGGGAATAGCATCCCTCTGAGGAAGAAGAGTCAATCCTTGTGAGCATTTATCTGCATTTCTCTTGACACTTAAAATCAGCTCCTTGTGCTAGATAATGGCTGACCTGAAAAATCTCCCCTGGCACTGTTCAAGCAGACTACTGAGATGTGGAAATGGTCGTTCACATCAGGGGCATCAGAGCCGGTTCCCCTTATAACCTCCTGGATACTCATTCAGTTGGAGCTTGTTTAGTAGCTCCACAAAAGTCTGGTTTTCTGCACCGTGCCTCATTCTTTGAGCTCCTCCATAGCTCTTCAGGTCCTGGGCCAGGACTCAGAATTGAGTACCTGCCTGGCCAGTGCCCAGCATGGTCACCATGATCTCCAGTGCCTTCTAGAAGTCCCAAGATAATACTGAGCACAGCACAAATCTGCTGTGTGAGGATTAGTCACCTCTACCACACATCCAAAGAAATCTTGATGCGTACTGGAAGTTTTTGATCCCCTGCCCAGTGTGGGCATTTCTGCCTGGGAAATCCCAGCCTGGAATATGGGAGACATCACACTCCTGGCATTTCAGGTGTTAGCAGAAGACAAGATTGATGCTGCTGGATGATCACGCTTTTCACAATCTATCTTCTTAAGTGTCAACTTGCAGATGAGTCACTGTCCTCCAAAACACCATCTTCCCTCTGCTTGGGGGGTTCCTGAGTGTAGGAATTTGCATTTGTCTTCTTAAGAGTCCACCACTGACACAACTCAGCTCCCCAAGCAGGCCTGACCACTCTCAGCATCTGACTTGTCCTTGTTTCACTAACTTGTAGTGTATGAAAACTGGATCCTCAGCAACTGATCTGAGCACACTCAAGGAGGTCCAGCAGAGAGTCTGCTCTCTCATCTACAAGGGGTCTGCAGAACCTCTTCCATGTTCTACATTCCAATGCAATGAGTCTCCCCCTCTCTGCCATTCATCACTCACCTAAAATAAATGTCATCCTGTTTTGTCTGACTAACTTCAGGTGAAAACACTCCTCTGCCCATCACCCCAGGTAAAAATACATGAAGTATCAACACCCTAAAAGGATTTCTCAGCCATGTCTTATGAAACTGTCCAGTGTAGTTCTTCTACTCATAGATATATACAAACATTTCAGTTTACCAGTTGCCATTTAAAATGTTTACTGGAGCAAGAAGCTTTCCATCATCCCTGTAATGCATGAACCCATCCAACTGCTCTTCTCCAGAGCTATGAATCTTTGGCTGGGCATTTCTTTCTTTGCAGTATCAGAGCAGACTCTTTTACCACCTTCCTCTAGAAAAACCACACAACATTTCTTTTCTACCTGACATATATGTGTATAAACACATGTACATACACAATTTTTTACAGTCTTTAATGCTAGCAAACATTCTTTTCATTGACTGCTCATTCAAATTAGCCTTCCAGGTCTCTGCATTACATAACAGTTAATTCCCAGCTTTTGTTGCTGAATCCCTTCTTTTTCTATTTGGGTTTTTTTACTTCCTTTATTATTTCTGCTTTTCTCTTCCTTAACAATGGTAAATGCTCAGCTAAGGATATCTTTGATGACTGCAAGTTCATGTGCATGCTGCGGAGGAGACAGCACCTCTCAAAGTTTCTTAAACAACCATCATTTATAACACACATCATTTTGTCTCAGTTTTTCATCCAATTGTTTCTTGATTGTAATTGTTCTTGACTTAGGAAAATTGACCACTTTAAAGTGCCTTGCATATGTATTATCTATTTAGGATTACATTCTGCTTGTAAAAAATGCAATTAGGGTGTTTACGCAACCATTAATTCTGAGTTCAGTAATCAATTCACCTTTATCTGTCGGACTGAGGTCTGATATAAAATCACCCCAAATTCACTGCAATACTTTTGGTAACAGAAAATTATCACCTGTCATTTTTAGAAACTCTGGGGCTGTGTTATTGACAGCAGCACGAGTCCTTCAGCATTTATCCCTGAGGCTGAAAAGCTGTTCTGGGAACATGGATTTTCTTTCACTTTGTTATAAAGCTGTTTGGGAAGCTATTTGTCCAGCCCTGTAGTTCGATCTGGTAGTCTGCAGGGATATCTGTGCTGGGGCAGATCAACCTCAACCTGCCTGGAAGAGCAGCCCTTGGCTGTATATTAGGACAAGCATGTGGATGGTGTCCCAAGAAAGGCTGAAGATCTGGAGGCAAAAAGGCTGCAGCTCTGTTAGCAAATCAATTCCTTTTGCCAAAGGTAAAGCAACTTTCAGAGGAGCTCACAACAACACTGCTGCTGTCTGGGAGTGTCCCTAAGATGCTGCTTAACCCCAGTGCCATCCCAGGGAGGCAAAGCTCTGCTGCATCTCCAGACAGCCCTCCCCAGCTCACCAGAATCTCCAGTGTGGTCTCCACAGCCAGATGGGGGATGTGACAGGCAGAGCATGGCTTTCTCCCAATGCCACTTGGCTCTTGGAAGCCTATGAAGGTCTTATCTCCATCTCTCTGTCCTGCCAGCCCTGAGTGACTAGGGTGCCCTGTGACTCAGGCCTGTTTCAGTGTGTCTCAGTACCAACTAGGATGTCCTATTCATTTTTGGGAATGAGAATTTCAGATGCCCTTTTATTGCCCAGGCACGTGTCATTGAGGTATGGGATAATGGCACAATCTCCTTTCTACCCATTTCTCCAGATTTCAAGCTCAGATGGCTGTAAGGACTCTACCGAGAATTTTGTCCATACAATAATACAGAGCTTACTGTTTGCTGTGACAGCCTAATCTGACTCATGGTTCAGAGGAGTCACCTTCCTTCTTTATCCAAAGGCATTTGCCTGGTCCACCTCTTCTAGGGGTTTCTGCCAGCCCCAGCACCCCTAATGCTGCATTTGTCTTCAGAGCACCCTCACCTCCTGCCTCATGGATGAAACAGTACCCCCGAGCAGACAGTCTACCCAGAGACAGACACACTCTGACTGGATCACCTGACCTTGCTGTGAACTGCCCAGGAGGACTCAGCACTGACTGCTGTGTATCCATGACCACAATGCAGGGAGGAGGTTAGGGAGCAGCAGCTGCAAGAAGAAGTAATTTATGCAACCTCAGTCAGGTTGTGCAAGGTCCTGACATCTCTGAGAGGCTTTCTCTTGCCAAACTGCTGCAATTCCGCCTCACCCTGCCTGTGCCCTTGCTCCTTTTGAGATGTCTCATGTGCTGGGCTGGCAGCCCTGGATGCAGCATAACAGTGGACATTTGAAGAGGGATTTGCTCAGACCTTATACTTGTTTGGGACTTGAACACAGAGTGAAATTGGATGGAGGGCATGAGGAGTAATTTGCTGCCCTTGGGCACATTCTAGAGCAGAGAACAGAAGAAGAGTTTGCTGTTACCTGAAACAATCCAAGGCATGGACAGAGAGGATGCGTCAGTGGTAGGAAGGGTGTCCTGGCCCTTGCTCTTTCAGGTCAAGGATTGCTCAGTCTGTAGGATTAGGTATAGAGACCAAGGACAGTCAAAAATTCTGGCCAAAGTAAGCCACACTCTCTGTTTAATGCACAATGTCATTCTGGATTCAATCTAGAGGCCACAACCAAGTGTTCTGTGTATGATTTTTCAAAGACTTGGGATAGGGGAAGGGGAATTACAGACAAATTTTGGAATGATAAACCTGATTTACATTAAACATCAGATCATTTAAGCTCAAGAGTTAGGGCCTGTCTGAGAGGTATGGGGAACAGAAGCACAGAGGTCATGGGACTTCCACATCTGGGTAGGTGTGGGGTTGCAGTGGGACCATTCGCAATGACGAGGCTTGCAGCTATACAAACCTCTGCAAGGAAGATCCCAGAATCTTCTCTGTTGTGAGCATTCCTGGGTTGCTAAAGTGGATTCAATAAGAGGGACACTTTGGGACGCTGATGGAGAGATGACACAGATGCCAATGAATTACCATTAGCTATGTGTGCCCTTAGGACTATTGCAGCTGTAGCATTTCATCTTGTTGAAATGACCACTGGAACTGGGACAGGGAGCACGAACTGCATGGCTGAAGCCATTAGAGACACCTAACATCACTATAGCTAATGACACTGGAAGGAGCAAAGAACAAATTATTCAGTGGCTGGACTGAGACACTAACCCAAAACTATTTCTGATAAAGCAATTAATTAGTTATAGCCCAATGTTTCATCTCTCTTGAGCCAGGACTCAAGGGAAGACAGTGATCTTCTGCAAGTAAGGAGATGATGAGTATTTAAACAATTTAGGAAAAAAATCAATTTAAGTAAACTATCGGAACAAGTCTGTTTTCAATGAAGAATTACAATGGTAACCTTTATGGCATGATTTTTGCCCTGTGAAGAACTCCCACAGGAAGCTGTGAACTGGTTGAGATGATAAAACAAATTACATTTGCAAATAAATGGGTTTTAATTTTATTTTTTAAAAAATCATTTCACTTCCAGATATTTTGCCTATGTTCTAGCAGAGCTAAATTTCCATGAGGCATCAGGAATGAACAATTCACTATATGGGGGTTGGGAAGGAAGCTGAGATAGGTCTGGAAAGGCTGTTACTGTCCCTCATGCATTAACACATCTGCTGTTGCCATCACTGATGGCATCAAGGGCACAGCCATAATCAAGCTTCCTTTCTCCACCCTTACAGCCATTTATAGGTAATCTCACCAGGGAGCATGTTCTTCAAAAACCTCAAAAAACACAGAGCTGGCAGCCCTGGGGCTACTCCACACCCTGAGCACGTGTCTATAGAAACAGGATGGGAACAGAGTTTTCAGTGGGACAGTTTGTCATTGCTGAGCCACGGGTCAGTACAAGACTGAGATGCAGTTAAGTAGTTCACCAGCCTGCACTACCTTTTAACTCCATTTCCATTTCCTAAACCACTGCTGACGTCTGTCTAAATAATCATTATCTCCACAACCACGCTGAGTGTTAGCTTTTGCCGAGTATCATGCAGAAGATTTGGAGCTTTTGACGGGATGCTGAGTTTAAGAAGCTCTGCCTGTTTGTCGCGTGTTATCGGCTCTTTTCTCCTGTGCACACACAAGCACACACCCTACATGCATGCGTGCTCTCTTTCATGTGAGTTGCCTAAGTGAACACTTGCTGTCAGGTCTTCCAAGCCACAGCACATTTTTAATCAGTCAGATAATTCAATCACTCATCTCAGACCTGCTCCATGCAGCTGTCATTTTCAAGCATCAAAGCTTCTCTGTCAAAAACCACACAGGCTGGGGGGTTCATTCAGGCATCTCTGTTTCAAACTGGGGGGGGGGAGCAGAGAGAGTGCAAAGGAAAAGAAAAAAAAAACCAAAAGATGGACTAAATGAACTTATTATAAACATTTATGAAGCTACCAGCCAACCATCCTGAGCAGGGAACAATGGCATGGCACAAGGGTGATGCAGGCATCTGCAGGATTTGTAAGGTATTTGCAAATCTCATTCCTAAATTGCAGAGTGAGGAGAAGGGGGGTGGGTAATGTCAGGTGAAGCTTCCTTCCTGAGATGCTCAAAGCCACCAAATGGGATTTGGATGTCTGGTTCTCATTAAAATTAATGGAAATTGGGTGCCTAGACCTACAGGCAGCTTTCAAAAGCTTCGTCTCTATTTATAATTAATGTTCCCAACAGAGCAACTAAATATTCATACAATAGGTCATATTATATGCAAAACGGAAGAGGTGCCTACTGGTAGATCAAGGACCAAGAGGAAGAGAATCTGGTGGGGTGTCCAGCTCAACCCACACTGTCCCTTGTTTAAAACTCCTCTACTTGCAATTTTCCACCACCTTCCACTAGATGAGCAGCTGGGGTGGTAGCTCCAGCAATGGTGATGATCTCAGGGCACAGCAAATTAAAATGGAAGCTTTACAGCTTTCCTGAGTTCTTCTCCTCTCCCTCCCCATAGCTCTGATTTCCTTCATCAACTCACTTCTCCTCTGAAAATCTCAATTTCCAGAATAAAATATATACAAAATCACTACAGCAGGAGGGCAGTGGAGCTTAATCCGTTAACACTCCCATGCCTTGGTCAAGGATGCTCTAGTTGGCAGACACCAAGAAAAAGACTGACACTAATCTGCCTCCAGGCATTAGCAAAACCGTGGATGGATCTGCACCACGCATTTGCTCCATAGCAATGGAGAAATTCAATGTACAGAGCTGGTGGGCTGAACCCTGAAAAGGGTCTGAGGTGCAAAAGCTTGGTACTCCTGCATGGGAAGGCCAAAGCAACCAAGTCCTGTCTGTCCCCTGGGGAAACTCCTCCTCAGCTGGGCCATACCTTAAACTTGCCCCACGTGACCCATGCGAGGGTGTCCACGGAAGACTGGGCTTTGTGTACAAGGTAGCCTTGGTTCCCCACCCAGAAGAACTCCTAAGCTTGGCTTAAGAGAGCCACTCAAGGTAGACCCCATGATTGCAATGCTTTACAATGCTTTAATGGAGGAGCGTCAACTCCTCCAACCTTTGAAATTTTTCTTTTTTTTTCTCCCATGTCTCAACCAGAGATGGAATAGCTCTGCTGACTCAGGGAATATGGAGACTCCTGCAATCTCTTCCCATGCTCTGGCATCACAAGGTTTGTCAAGCCCAGATGAACATATGAAGTTGTACCTCAGAGCTCATCTGGGATTCCTCTGTAGGTACCCAGATCCTAGGATGCAAGTTGTAGCTCCAGCTTCACTGAAAAGACACAAAACTCTGACAAAAGACAAGTAGTCTGGTCTCGTGTCCATGGTCAAATACCCTCTGTTATAAAGGCATGTCTTATACTCCTCTACCTCAAGTCAGCTTGCTCTTCTCCACTGAAATCAACAGTAGCTAATGCTGCCTTTCCACATGATCTTGGAGGCATGATACAGATCTTCCTTTGGTTCTCCTGACCATCCCAACCACCCTATTTCACAGCACAACAAGGTTAGTGCCAAGGCTGGTTTAATCCAGGTACACAGAGCTGTACACAGTCACTCAAAGGATGAAACTAAACATGAACTACAGCCACGTCACCTGAACCTCACTGCCCACCAGGCAGTGCAAAGGGGGAAGACAGAATAGTCCCTCTCTGACACCATGGCCAGTCTGTTTGGCATGGGACATGCGCTGTTCCATGGCTTTGTTCTCAATTAAAACCATCGGCTTTGTGAGCCAAAAATTCACATTCAAGGCTTAGAGCTGTTGTCCCCAGACAAGGTGTCAGGAGATCATCAAGGACACATTAAGAATAAAACAGCTTATTTTTTCCCTGTGAATACCTGTCTGGTTATTTTTTAATTGAACAACAGCTGGGTGTAGACTTGTGAGACAGCAGAATGATCCCAAGAGAGAGGGGATTAGGTGATCTACGCAATGCAAGGATGTAAATCATTCCCACCACTGCCAGTGAGGCAGCTGGTGCTGGCAGAATCCACTCCGTCACTGAACTTATCGCTACTACAAGCTCTGCAAAAGGCCTCTTAGATTTCTAGCACTTAATCCCAGAGTCAATGATGTACCCCAGATTATTCAATTCACTATCTTGTAAAAGAGACAGGTGTCACAGGCAGGGATTTTAGGAGCAGGGTGGAGAAGTCTCTGTTGGCAGCTTCTTACGTAACAATCACTCCCATCTTCAGGAGTGCTCATGGACTAGGCCTTGTCTCAAAGCTCCTGCCAGCCCCACAGTTCTATCACTTGTTGATATACCTGTAGGTGAAAGGCTGAAGGTCCTTGTTTTCCTATCACACAGACCCAGGACAAGGTAAGCTTCCCCATCCAGAGATCCCTCAGGGTTTGGCCATGGAAGCAGGGCTGTGAACCCTGGCAGAACATCTTGGCCTTGCTGCCAAGGAGCGAAGCCTGGACCCTTCTGATGTGTGTGGTTACAAAGGAAAGACTGGGACCAAGGACTCACACTGCTCAGCCACAGTAACACCCCACTTCAGACCCTGGGCCACTGACCCAACTACCATCTGAATGCACAGATGCAACCCCCCTTCCTGCTGAGCACCACTGTGCTCCCAAAGAGAGCAGCGCGGGCTGATGCACTGTCAAACTGCCCTAGATTGGAGCGAATAAGCTCCTTTCTGAAGGAAGATAATTGCTCTATTTTAAAACTAAGTGGTTCAAGGAGAAAAACGCAGGCAAGTGGGCCTGATGTTCTGAGCTTGGGGTGGGAAACAGGAGGTGTGCAGGGCAGAACAACAGCACAGCTGCTCTGGTCAAAGTGCTGGATGAAAAACATCAGTAGTGCTGGTACTGTGTCCCCAGCCCACCCACATCTGTGATGCTGAAGAGAACAGAGACCTTGGTGGGGGAAGTGGGTGCCCCTCCTCAGGGTACCGAGCTGTGAGGCTAGGCATCCTTAAAAGCCAGAGGGGAAAAGGTCCTGGTGGAACAAAGAGCCTCTATCTCCTTGCTTGTGTGCCCTCTCAACACAAAGTTCAGGTTTTGTGGCCATAAACGACATCCCCAGAGCACTTTGGGTCAGCCCATTAGGCCAGCACCACTACACAGTGGTCAGCGAGCTGGCACCGTGAAGCCCAGCCATGCAGAGGAACAGCCCCCAACACGGGGACAGCTTGCAAGGGAACTTCTCTGGGGAAAATAGTTGCCGCTTCAGCAAACCGTCTCCCAGAGCAAAGACCAACAAACTAGAGCAGACAACAACAGAGTCATTAATAAGGCCAAGCCTGGCATCTTCCCGGACCCCCCCCACCTCTGCGATCAGTGATTTCACCAAACAAGCACAGAAGAGGCCTCTTCAGCAGAGTTTTGTCTTTGCTGTTTAAAATTCAATAGCTCCACTTTCCGAGCGGTCAGGAAAGAAACTGTTTTTGTACGTTAATAGCCCGCCCCCTTCGTCCCCCTTTGTACGGAGGAAGCTTTCTGCTTTGAACTTGGCAGAGGAGCCTCTGGTCTGCAGGGGAAGGACACCAAGAGGCTTGAAGGATGTGTCAGCTGCTTCCTAGCCCTGCTGGACCAGTGCTGGCCCTGGCAGAGATGGGTTCCATTTGAACATCCCTCGTCTGGAAATCAGGGAGATGTATTCAGTGCTCCAGTAACCTGGACCCCACCACAGATGACTGTGAACAGTTCCCAGCTTCCCCTAAAATGTGCATCCTTGCCAATTCTCTCCGTGCCCCTTCCTCTCGGGCTCGGGGGCAGAGTCGTGTCACCGGCAGGGTCCGTTGCAGGACTGGCCTCAGACATCCACACAAAGAGAAAATGTGCACGTGGTGAGCAAAGCCACGGCTTGCCCTCGGGCAGCATCTCAAGATGATGATGTAAAATGCATGTTTGAGGGACCTTATGACCTGAAAACAATTGTAAAAGAACTTAGCTGACCCCTCATACAGGAGCTGAATATTATTTATGTAAAATTTGCTTTCAAACCAGGGCTGGCTGCCCTGTCTCATATGAGAGCTATTCGCTGTCATTTCAGGTTGGAGTTAACAGTTACTAAGAACATAAATGACACGTTTTCTCTCGCAGACAGCTGAGACTCCTCTTTTGCACAATGTGAACCCAAAACGACAGGGAGGATGCAATTAGTGCATGCAAAGCTTTTTTCACCATCAATTAGTTTTGCAGTTGAGAATCCACAGTTGTAACTTAGCACACCTGCCTGGGAAAAAAAAAAATAAGTCCTTGGTCCTTGCATGTCTAACTCCACCTTGTGCCTGTGACTTCCCTCTCAGGTGCCAACCTGCAACAGTGCTGTTGGGCTGGCCAAGCTGCAGAGACCCAGCTTGTCTCCCAGAGAGCTCAGGTCATTTCCCCAGGATGGTCACCTCCATTGGTTTGATATGCTGCAGTCTGACAGAGGCTGAGCCAGCTGTGCCCTCTGCACTGGATGAACTGGGCACAGATGAACAGCAAGAAGGGTCGGGGGCTGAAGAACTAGGGCGGGGGAGAACATGCTATTCACACAGATACGGTGTCCTTCTGGAGAGCCAGCAGCAGCATGGGCAGCAGAGAACAGGCAGAGCAAGGGGAGTGTTTGCTACCTCCAACCCCTGAGCACCCACTCTCCTGGCAGTATGGCTTCAAAAGGAGGAACGAAATGTTGGAACAAGTGCCCTGGCCTGGGCATAGACACTGCACTCAGCAAGGGACGTGCCTGACTTGCACAGAGAGGAGGGACTTTCTGCTTTCCAGTCCTTTCTGACAGCCACCCTCCTCCCTCCCCGTGGTCTGCAGCCCCTCCAGCCAGCTCTCCCACTACAGCAATTCATCTGTGAGCCTTATCTTAGCCACACACAATATCAGACCTTTTGTGTCTCAGGATAGGACTTAGAGTGCTCCCCAAAGTTAACGAAGCAGGTCCATCCCCTCATTAACTCACGGGCCCTGTCTCCTTTGATTAGGTTGTGCTGACTCTGCTCACACATCACACTTGCTGCTCTAGATGCAGGGACACTGGGGCATTTCCAGCTGGGACACGGACAAAAGGAGATAGCAGAGCCTTGGTTACCACCAGAGCAATCCAGGACAAATAATTAGAGGCTTTCATGGCTAATTGGATCTGTACTGTCAATCCAGGACAGGAGATGCCTTAACCCACACTGCCTGCCTGAGATTGCTAAGCAGGCCATAAATAAACTGCAGCAATGGTCCAAAGTTCATCAGCCTTCATCTTCGACCCTGCATGCTCCCTCCCGGCCCTGCTTCAGCACAGCCTACCTGGCCAGGGAGTCCAGCTTCCTTCCCTTGTCCCACAGCCACAACCTTGCAGCCATGGCAGGACACTTCTAGTCCACCTCAAGTAGCTCGGAGACCCTTCAGGCATGCAGACCTCAGCATCTCATGGCTAGCTTGAACAAGAAGATGCTGTTTTCAAGCTAGAGTCAGAGGGTCAGCAAACTAGTGGTTAGGAATGGCCCGTGTCAGAGATCAGTGTTAGCTGGGGCTGGCAAGCCAAGGAAAGGTATTTTCAAAGGATGGCTTGTGAGCTGGAAGTTGGTTCCCTGCAGTACCTAAGCTTCAACCTGACTTTTGTTTTCAGTTACAACACAAGGCTCCAGTCCTGTCCCCAGCTCACTCTCAGCTTGGAAAGTCCTGCTTTCCTTCCCTGCTGAGACATCCCTTCTAGATCCTGGGAGTGCTGCTGTTTGAGAATAAGACATGCAAACAAGAACAACCACCTCCATATGATTGCCAGACAGTGAAAGGACATCCAAACCCTTTATGCAAGCTGGAAGCCTGACACTTCTCTTCGAGGACCTTCAGCATCTAAGCATCTTTAAGGAGGCAGGCTCCAAACCATGCACTGTGTCCCTGAGCCCACACTTTGTCTGCAAAGCTGATTGCTCTGCAAGGTCTCAAGTCTTCCCCAGGAAACAGAGCCTGTACTGCTTGGGACCATGACCATGCAGATCTTCTACCTCTGCCACGGGAAAGCCAGGCACAGGATGCAGAGAAAGGCAAAGTCACAACTAAGGACAGTCCAACACTCTGGGCCAGGCAAAAATAGATTAACCTACTTGAAAGTAGGACAAAACTGCTAAAGAGTAGGACATCTGGCCACCACAGCAGGAGGAGCAAATACAGAGGAGGCAGTTTGTCCATGAACGTGTCTAACCTGATGGCAAGCAGCTAAAGCAAAGACATGTAGTACGTTCAGGCAAGCATCTGGGATGAGCAGTCTGCAATCAAAGCAGAGCAGCTCTCCATCTCTCTGAGGTGACTGCTAGACCTGCTGCTGACAGTCAGTCCACCTGCCTACCAGAAGCAATATCCTTCCCTCAGGAGCCTGTGGGATATGCGTAACCAAATACAACAGCTGATCCCTTCCACTTCATCTGCTAAACCCACGGTTTTGCAAGAAACGATCAGCAAGAGAGAAGACGCAAGAAGACTCCTGATGTGGCTGAGTGCTGACGTGCCAGAACAAGTTTAATGCTTGTAAACTGCTTCAAGGGTCCCCACTGCTGAGGCCATCCCCTCTGCTGGCTCAAGCCCACCTACTTCTGCTCCACTCCTTGCACCTCAGCGCCTTTCCCCCAGCCAGGTTTTCAGGCCACTAACATAGCACTGTTCAGAGAGGACATAATAAAGAAGTGATTAAGGATCATCACTGAGCTTGTATTAGCATCTTCAAAAGCTCTGCAGCCCACCAGCCAGACAGCAGGCTGCAGCTAAGCCGGGCATGATGTGTCTTTCAAAAGAAAGAAGAAAGTAAATGCAGCAGATAACTTGCTCATCAAAGGAGCCTCACGGCTGTTTGTAGAGGGGAGTTAATGCCACACCGCTGACTGGCTGCTCCAGGGCTGATTTCCTACCCAGCCTTGGCAGGACAGGCAGTTTTTTTGGCTTAGGACCCTGTGCTGGAACGGAAACCCAGAGCACCAGGTCTCAGGACACCATTCAAAATCCTGTTCCTTGTTGTTGCTCCTCTCAAAGGAGGCAGTAGGAAACCATCCAGGTCTCAGGTCCCTTTGCAAAAATCTTTAAGGCCGTCCAGAGAAAGGTCTCCCTGCCTGGTGTGGTCTGTTTTCTTAAACTCAGACTGGCAACTTAGGTGTGAACCACAGCAGCCCCCACAGCAGCCCCTACACTGAGTGTTTCTGGTCTAAGCTGACGGCTGAACCCACCTGAGAAAATCCATTGAGACCATTCTGCAAGCATCCCCATGTCATCTTCCTTTTACCCTCGAAATTATCGGTCACCCACAAAGGCTTTGCACTGAATTCAGCTGCTCAGCCACTCACTCTGGGCTAGGGGATTTTCCACATTGTCCCAGGACAAAGCCAAGAGGTGAAGAAAGATTTCTCTAGTGTTTGCTAGGGCTGCTATAGTGTCTGGTGCTAACGCTTATCTTCAAGAGAGAACAAGGCATCTGGGGCAGAAGTCATTACCTTTACGGACCAGGCAGGACAGATTCAGACTGCAATAAAGCTGGAAGGTGGCCTGCCTGCCCTGTGCTGCAGCAGATGTCATGGTCCTTCCCCAGTGGCTGCCGTTCAGGATAGTGAGAGATACAGAGAAAGACCAGGGGTGAGAGGAAACACCAGGATGGAAGAGACCACCATCTCCAGCCTGGGGCTGCCTGAGTCCTGTTCATGATGCCAGCAATGGTGATGGGATGATGTCAGTGACCTCACAACAGTGAAGTTTGTCTTGCCAACAGCAGGGTGAAGGCTGAAGCCAGCTCTGAGCCGCAAAAGCTGACTGTAGGTGCACAAGCTGCCTGTTCAAGGCCACCCCTTCACACACCACCTCTGCCAGCCCAGACACCAACCCCAGAACCACCACCTCCCTTACACTTAACACAGAAAGCATTTACCCCATCTTCCTGCCATGCTGATGCCTTTTTTTTTTTTTTTTGCCAGGCAGAAAGAATCAGAAGTACTCATTTTGGGACAATTATTTTTTTATTCCAGAGTGTCCTTCATCCTAAGCAATGCCACTTCTAATTCTCAGTCTTCTCAAATCCACAAATAAGAACTTAGTTATAAAGATGTGATAAACATTTTCCTCTATTTCAATTTTTAAAAAGGTATTTCATAAAAAACCTAATATATCAAATATTCTGACACCCTTAAACCTGCCTTCTATCTCCCCCGACGTATGTCAACAAAGAGGTGAAAGCAGATGCACTCAACTCTAATCAACAAGCAATGTCTACTTTTCTCCTATGAGCACTACCCAGGGGGACAATGAACTTGAAGCTGAAGACATTTAATAGTACTGGAAGACTGCTCCTCGTATCAAGAACTTCCTGTCCCACAGAGACAGCATCCTATGCCTGCAACTTTGCCAAGAGGCTACTAACTTTGCATGCCAAGAAAGGCCTGAAACCCTCACAGTTCAATTCTTGCCCATCAGACAAGACAAGGGCAATCTGCAAGTCCACCTGAATGGAATGTCCACGTCACACCTTTTTAATTCTGCTTCTCAGCCTTCCCCCTGTGGTGGAGAATTACAGCAAGCCCACTGCCTCTCGCCCGTGTTTGAGCAAAGGAACACTGCTCAGAGCCTGGCAGGGATGCTGCTCCTGTGGCTCATGTCTTGCACATCACTGGATGGTGGTTGAAAGGATGTTTCCACCACCCAGTCGAGCTTGCTCTGTCACACAGAAAAAAGTTGGAGAGGCACTGGACAAGGAAGCAGCTGGCCAGCAACCTGAGAGCACAAAACTCCCTACAGCAAACCCTCTGCCAGGCCTCAAATCCTCCAACACACGTACACCAAGTCCTCCCCTGAACAGCCTGAGAAGCATTGCAACCCTTTGAGATAGCAGGATACCACTTGAGCAGGAACTTAATCCCCTAGTACTCCTTCCCGGAGGCTCTCAGGAAAGGATTGCCGACTTCTAACTCAGAGCATGTCGCTTCACGCCAACCTGCCTGCAAGGGGATAGTGATACT